>VZTO01007359.1:45691-59849 GCA_013400615.1 Syrrhaptes paradoxus | reverse complement strand
GTAGCAGGTCATTAACTGCTTCCTCCTGGATTGTGGGAAGGTTATTCCGCTCTTTGTCCCTGCCTGCCAGCTCAGGGAGTTGAGGTCTGACTATTGAAGACTGAGGCAAAGAAGGCATTAAGCACCTCAGCCTTTTCCTCATCCTTGGTGACAATGTTCCCTCCTGCATCCTGTGGTATGGGAGTGTGTAGGTAACATCCATGAAGGAATTTCTGCGTTCCTTAGGATACTTCTTCTCTGCATCACAGTTTGGAAACATTTGAAACAGATTCTTCCCTTGTAAACATAGTTTTGATTCAATAATTCCCCTTATAGGTACTATGAAAATGCCAAACTCCTAGCAACTACTTGGAGAAACAGTTGGTAAATTATTATATAGGTACTAAGAGGTGGTACAGACTGTGAGACTGGTGAGTAATCTCATAGCATCAATGCTCTCTCATTAACGTGCTTTCATTTTGCATTCCTAAATTAGCAGTACTACACCACATTATCAGAGAACTTAACTGGAAGCTTTTGCTGCAGGACAGGATAATTATGTTCATCCAATCTTAGGCTGCATAGTGAGACCAGCAGCAGAACTGCCAGCTTCTACACAGACCAGAGCAGCACCTTGATTTCCCTCAGACCCTGGTGACTAGTCTAAGACTTGTGGAGTATTTCATACAGACCAAACATTTTCTAAATGGAAGAAACACTGTCCTAACTGGAAAAAGAGTTTGAGATTTTGATTATTCAGATTTATTTGTTGGTTTCAGTACGATGAATACTTTCTTGTTCCATCAGTGATTAAAGGCATAGGACAGGGCCTCAGATAGTCGTGATGTAAAGATGAATGTTTCTGGGAGTTAGAGAAGATGCACAGAATCTGCTGCAGCCAGAAAGTTCTTAGAGTTGGAATAAAAATTAAGACCTATTTCCTAAGGAAATCAGCAGGTCAGGGAGAAAAATTATCAACAAGACCTTTTATCTGCTTTTTGATGTGCATTTTTCTTTTTTCTTTTTCTTCTTCTTTTTTTTTTTTTAACTTAGAAGCTAATTGTTCTTTCTATGCTGATAAAACCCAGCTTTCAAGATGAAAAGACCCTTTAAGTCCTTGGAAATGCTTACTTAAAATAAAAGACTTAAGAGCTTCATACAAAGCTCTGGTCAACTCAGCGTTTTGCCACAAGGACTTCTACAGCCCATGTCATGGACACTGCAAAAATAGCATTCGGGCTTTTTCCTTTTGTTTTGTATCAGCCAGCCCTACTAGAGAGAGCACTGAACTGTGTGTCTGCAGATAAACCTGTTCCCAAGTCTGTCACTAGCCTTTTGGGTGACTTTGTGAAAAGTTCCTCCCAGGTAAGGTTAATACCCACCACCTTGCGAGACCTTTCCCACCTAATCCCAGCTTCCTAGACTGACCAGTATCGTCCCAGGTTTTCCTTAGAGAAACTTGCCGGACTTTGCAGACTCTCTCTAATCTTAGGCTGCAGTCAGGAACCGCCCTCTACATAGTGTTTGATATGTGATGGTCCTGGTCTGATGACATTAATAAAAAGAAACATTGGTAAGGCGGGCTGAAAAGGGTGGGTCTCCGCTTCACAGCATAAAGCAACAACAGCTGACTGCCTCCATATTCTATAATTTGGGATCACTAATCCATTATCCATGAACAAAAAGATAACGTGTGTAAATGCCCAGCGCTATGGGTTGGAGGATGAGCTGAAAAGGTATTGCCAGTCTAATTTCTCCCCATTGAACTCAGAGCCTCATATGGGTTAGAAGTCCTGCTTTGTTATAAGGAGGGTGTATTTAAGAGGTGGGAAAAAAACATGCTGTTGCAGGTGAAAATCATGACCCAAAGGTAAAACAATGATTCCTGTACGCAGAAGTCATTCTTCTACAAGCAACGTCTACACTCCTCTGTGATAATGAAAAGCAAAGAAAGCTCACATCCTTATTATATATTGGATAGGCTTCCTAGTGCATATTCCAGTAAATATACTAATGTAAACAAAGGTAAGAATGCACTGTCTTGGTCTATATCTAGTTCTAGACACAAAATATTGCGCACATATTCTGTTTTCCCCACATCCAAATAAGCTCTTGATTATTTGTTGTTATATGATTTATAACACATAGCACCTGTAACCTCAGGCATTAATTTATCACTATCAACCACTCTCCAAGGACAGAAAAATGTTGACTCCTTTTTGCCAGTTTTCTGTGAAACTAGACCGACTGCCTGGATACTTATATTATGGAAGAAAGATAAGCCTTTGCATGCTCTGCTGCAGAAGGCATCACTGATTAGCTGTTATACAGGTCACACACAGGCACCTCATTTGTCCATCACCTTTTTTATTAAAAAAAAAATATTTTTTTCTTTCTAGTTGGTGAGAGAGGCTGCTTTCAAAACAAGCTTGTAATAGGATTCAGGTTAGTATTGCAAGACAGTTCAGGAATACACAATGATTTTACAATTTAATCCACCACGTAGAAGTAAATGAAAAATCAGGAGGCGGCAACACTGAAGGCTGATTAGGAGAAAGACAACTGAAACAGGAAGGAAGCGGAGTTCAGCATCTGTTTCTGGAATTTGGCCTTGGTGTGCAAGGCTGCTGTGAAAAAAAAAATCAGTCACACTTCAATGTGGAGGACAAACCAGTAGGACATCAGAATGCCACATTGTGGGAAGGACCAGGGAACAGAGAAATTCTGTTTATTTACATTTCTTACATAAATAGCTCTTGAATTCACGTGCTAGAACACTACTTCTGAAGGACAAAAACCAGTCTGGCAACACTAGCTATCTCCAACCTTCTTCAAAGGCATACTACTTTTCCAGAAAGATGATGCATGGGTGGAATATTATGCTCCCGTTTGAAATTCTACAACACTTTTTTCCTGTAAACTGGCTAGATTATTTTTATTTCTTTTCCCCATAACTAGCTGCTCCAGGGATGCCATTTTATGGAGCTGAAGGTGACCTTAAAATACATTTATTAAGAGGAATGTTGTTCTATGCTGATTTTTTGTAGCTACTGTTGTTAGCAGTATCCTGGCCACTGAGGTTACAGCCCTAGCTTGTGTTCATCTAGCAGAGCAGTTACTTACCATTAAGTTGCAGTGACCAGAGACATGTGGTATATTCAGGGAAATGGGGTCAGTCGAAGTATCTTTCAGTAATGGGCACAAAGAGAATTGCTATTGGAAAAAAAAAAAGAAAATAAAGGCTTCTGGGACCTTTTTTTCTCAGTTAATTCTTAGTGTGACTTTAGAGATCAGAATGCCTTTCCAGTTACGTCTCCTTAAATTTTCACTCAGGACCGTTCATTCAGAAAAAAAGCAGCTACAAGTAAGTAAACAGTAAGTGGTTTTGTTCAAGGTTATCTCTTCTAGTAGTGATCAGGCAGTCACAGATATACATGACACTTCATTTCAAAATTATGTGAAAACCGAGTCTAACAAACAGGAATGTTCCTAACCCTCATCAGAAGATGGCATTAAAGGCTTTCATCAGCCCCAAAAGCACCTGCTTTTGACAGTAGTGGTGGTTTTGAGACAGCACACTACAAGAGTCAGTGCAACACAAAGATGCTTTTGCCCATCACAGTGTTCCTTGGGGGGATGTCAAAGGTAGGATCACAACACTGCCCAGCACTAGTACGTTTACAGTAATTTCTGTGAGTTTTAAAAACATGTGAGCACTACATCATTACGGGGAGCACCAAAGGTCACTGCTTTGCCACCGCGGTTCTTCTAACCATTCGCAAAGTGGAAGATTACCAAATAATTTCATAGATCAAAATTTCAGACTTTCTGGAATAAATTTAAATACGTTATCCTGAAGATAAATGCTTTCTATCAGATCATCAATCCTTGAGGCCGTATAAGTTTTAGTGCAAAATTCAGTACATAATGGAAGGAACCAATGTCACAGCTCTGAATTATGAGCTCTACTTACAGCTCCTTCTAAATCTGGTCTGGTAGGTTAAATCATGTATTTTAGACATTGATGCTGATTATGAATAAAAGTTCTTCAAAAATATGTTGCCTTCAGCACACTTTCACCTTTCAGGGTAATTTATCTATCTGCTACAAGAAATTTTTCCCCATAATATATTAAATTCACCTACATAACATTAAAAAAAGATGCAAGCCAGTCATGTTCAGGAGAACTGACAGATAACTGTGAAATCCCACTTTAAGTGATTAGAATTCTACAATAGATGCGTTTGTAAAAAAAAAAAAGTTCAAGTCTGGTAGCCTCTTCTGGGATGAAAGCTCTCCTAACATTAGCAGAGGCAAAATTCTTGTTGACTTTCCCAATGAGGACTCTCACAGCTGTTCTGAAAACCAGCAATATAAAATTGTGGGATAATTCTTTACCTTACTTTAAAGTCACAGGCTGTGACTACCAGAAACTTTCTTAGTTTCTTGACAGTGATGGTAGTTAATCACTTCTGCAGACCGACATGCAAGCAAGACATGGCAGATTGTAGCTAGTTTGAAGCTACGTGTTCTGACTGATCTGTCTGCTGCCAGAAAGGGCAAGTCCCTGTCTTTCTTTTAAGTGCAAGTATCCATAAGCTCTCTCTCTTCTCCTCAAATTCTGTCAAAAATGGTTGAAAATTAATATTCTCTTGTCTGCTGCCAAATCTGGCCAGAGGTGGCTGGCATATTCAGAGTAGTGTATCCCTTTCCAGGAATGCAGACAGACAGGGATCACATAACCCATATTTCCTTAGGAAATCAGGAACTGCAGGAAATAGCTGGAGTTAGTTACCTTTTTCACATGTCCCTTGTTGTAGAGCCTTCTGAGAGAAAGATAAAGTAGTAAAAATTCATACTCATATTCCAGTACCCAAATGCTACAAAAATAGAAAACCCCATGAAATTCTAGATTCCATCTGAGAAATCAAGACTATATAAAGAGATGCCCAAAGCGTGGCCAACTTGACAGAAATCTATCCTTCCCAAACCAAAATCAAACCAAAACAAATCCACAAACACAGCACAGAATGCAACAAGACTTCCTCTGTTCCCTGTCTCCACAGAGGCTGCCAAGGTTGCTCAGGGGAATGGTAACAGGATGGTGATGTTTCAGCAAGGCCACAACTTGGACTGGTACAGACAACCAGGGCAGCCTGGCCCACAAGACTGATGTTCAAGACAGTGCAACAAGCAGGTGTGTACATGATTTGATATACCAAATATATAAAAGCAGAAATATAGAAATAACTGTGATTTTGGTACAATATTTATCCTGTTCAACTTTATTATTTAACTCAAAATATGATGGCAAATAAAACCAGTTCCAATTTCATTATTGGTTTACCTTTCTAGGAGGCTTCACAAATATCTCTGCATTAACAGGATTGATTAGTAGTAAATTTGGGAAAAAACGTCATGCTTGATATTCTTTAAAGATCTGCACTGGAAAGTTTTGTGACAATGTACTAAGGAACTCCTTTAAGTTGTCTGTCAACAACTGGCTTAAAAAAACCCCAACCAAACAAACTTCTGCCTAGAGTGTATTTGTGACTTTCATTTTTTTACCCAAGAATCATTACCCTGAGTCAAAAATCACATGCACATTTTGAAACTTTACTATAGCTTTTTTATTTATAGGAGTATCCATTCTTCATAAGACAATACTAATGTCTTTATTTCTGATACTTTTATTGTTTTCTATAACATGAATGTGAAATCAAGAACTTGTATTTTTCATTGCAGTGCGATTAAAATTTACTTAAGGTCAAAATCATTATTCTCATCTTTAGTTCATCAATTTAATTACATTAATATTTAACAGATTCAAAATCTTCTTCCATTTTAACAGAAACATCCTAAATCGTAAAAACTTGAAATTAACGACTCATCTTTTCAGACTTTAAACACTACTGCATATAAAACCCAAGGAACCAACAGTAAAAGCTAAACCATAGTCCATGCACCTCTTTTACCACATTACCTTTGCCATCACTGGATGACCACACTGTGTTAAACTGGTACCACAAGGAAGACCAGTAGATTAACAAACAGTGACAAAGGCAGAAAGCCAAGAGCACAATCAACATTCCTGCGGATACAGGAAACCTGACAACTTTCTATAGCTTTTTTTTGTTATTAATTTTCTAGTCTTTTTAATGACCAAGCAGACGGAGCAGCATGAGGACTGAGAACACACTTCCTAAATAAGAGGATTTTGTCTCCAGCCAAAGGTATATGCAAGCTTTTGCGCTGCTGGTAAATCTGACAAAAAACCAAAAACTATTGATGAAGAAATACTTCTTCCAAAAACGTGATCCATTGTCAGCAAAAGCTTTTAGCTATGATTAGTGTTATTTAAAAATTACCTAGAATTGGTTTACTGCCCAAAGAGTATTGCTCTGCTTGCTCTCTCTTCCAGACATTTGGTGCCAAATCTGCTGCAGAGTTCTTTCATAGGAAAGCTTGTCAGAAATGTAAGTCAAATTGCTAGAAAAGTATTAGCAGCTAGAATTCAACTTCAAAGACTCAGTTCAAAGACTTCTGGTAAAAAATACAAAGGAAACGCAATTTTAAAAAAATTTATTAAATGAGAAGTAAACCTCTCTGAAGTTTTATACTGACTGCCAGTGTTAGTCAAAGACTAACATACACCAGATCTTTAAATTTTAACTGCAGTTTCAATTTTACAGTTAGAATTTCAGAAGCTACAGTACAAACCAGAAATCAGAAATGGGAGGCCAAGTTGAATTTTTAAAAAGTATCCTATTTCCTATGTTCAAGAACTTCTGAACAAACAGAAGAGGCAGGCAAAAAAATATATTCACCACACTAAGAAAAGAAACATAGTACTAAGACACCAAATGATGATTGTATTGCAAATTAATATAAAATACAGCAGAAACAATAAAACATAATAATTTTACATTAGGCATTACTATTGCCAGGCATTTTAAGAAATGTTTTTATTTACATTTTCAGAGATATTACAACCCAAAGTTACACCAGAAACTCATACAAAGGAGGATAAAATACTAAATGCTACCTAAAACCAGGAAAAGATCAAACAAACACTAAGACATTTCTGAAATTGAAACAACAAAATTGTTCATTCAACATATTTAGCAGTGTTAAATCAAAATCTGTTTTTAATCAGTAAAACTGTAATTACCTCAAAAGATAATTTGGTAATATACCTGCCTGTTACTTATCAACCATAAGATAAATAAATGAATTTATAAAAGAAGAGTCAAAGGTAACTAAGACTCATACCTGTAAGGAAAGGTTAGTATTTCTGATCTGCTTATTCAAGGGATTCAATTCCTTAGATTGCCCAAGTCATTCAGAACAGCAGGATTATTTCACTTTAAAAATTCTTGCAGAAAGCCATTCAGCAACTTTCATTTTCCTTTTTATGAATGAGGGAAATATCAGTGAGATTTCACATGATACAGAGTAACTTAGACAGTACTGAGGTTCTGCTTAATTTATTTACACAAAACAAAAAAAAATTCAATTTTCAAGTAACATAGGCAGTTGGTACAAATGATACAGAACAATGATTAGATTAAAAGATAGTGCTAGTGACTTGTGCTTAGGCTGGAGCTAAGAGAGTTAGTCCTCAACAATCCCAAATTCAACAGAATTGAATTGAGGTTTATACAGAGGAAAGCATGATCTGGATTTGTAGTCCTATGCAGTTCTTGGATCATTTGGTGAAGGGAAAACAATTCAAACATCTTCTTATTGCTTCTGCAAAAGATTTTACATAAAATAATTGTCAATTGAAAATTGAGAGGTTTCATCTAAACACTAAAGATTCTACAGAAAAATATTTGTTTAATAAAGAAAAATGTGCATGATATTGGGAGCACCCAAGTAAAACTGAAGATCATGGGGAAAAAAAGAAGGGTTCTCTTCTAAGCATTCTTATCATCTGCATACATAAGGAATATTTCCTCTTCAGGCTAGTTTTGGGGTTTTTTTTCTTTTTTTTTAGTTGGTGTCCTGTAAATTGAACTGGATTTATAAGCAAATTGATTACACATCTGTGACACAGTTTAAATTTAACTGCTAACAGAGAGAGTCCAGTGTTGTCTACGGAGGAACAAATAAACAGCAGAATAGAGCTAAGCTGTTGAAAAAGGAGAAAGAGAAAAATTTGCTGATCTAATAATAAGAAACAGAATAATGGTAATAAAGGATTACTTTATTCTGGAGAGCTTTTGCAGTATAATGCAGAGCTTTTCCAAAATCTGAGTATCTAGCTTAGAACTTCGAAGCAATCCAGAACAAGTATGAAAGAAGGATTTGTTACTGCAGGCTTCCAGGAAAGGCTGTAAGAAACCTGTAAAAGAAAATAAATAAAAAACTGTATCACAGAGCTTGGTGCAGGGAAAAGTAAAAGAGCTACTGATACTTTTAGAGGGCTTTAAATGCTTTATGTTGTGCAACTATTAGAACAATTAAATAATTCAGTTTATGCTGGGCATGTGATGCAAAACTCGGGTAAAACAAGAAACTGAAAAAATTTAAGTTCCTAAGAATTCTGACATTACCAGCCCTTGTACTAAAACAAGGCCTATTCCCTTGAGAACAAAGGAAAACAGGAAACAGAACAATCTTACCCAAATAAAAATTCTTATCTTGAACACGTTTATTTGGTGCTCATTTATCATGGCTCTTTCTTTCTGATTATGTGAGGTGAATATTAAGCCGTGCAAAAAGACTCACGAGGAAATATTTTAAGCTGCTGTAAATCACGTGAAGAGGGACAGTACATGTAGAAGCTAATGTGATACCTGACAGCCTTTAATTATCAAAATACTGTCACTGTATTCTGTTTCAAGACAGGAAAAATAATAATTGGAGAGGTAAAAGAGCTGGATAAGAAAACTTAAATACCAATAAAACTCCCTTAAAATAGTGGATGAATTTTTAAGTCATATTGTATAACATTTCCTCCTATCCTGTTCCCAAAAATCTAATCGTTTCAGAATAAGGTTAAGCCTGTTCCTTTGTTATCTCATTCTTGGTTCTGACATTACAGATTAATTTATAGTAAAAACACAAATGATCTATTTGTTAAAATTAGTAGTCTTTCATATAGCATAGGGTATTTGCATTAGAAGAACACAGATGTAAGGAAAATATTTTAATGTTTACCTAATGTTAAAAATATTTAATGTTATACTTAACAAGAAACTGCAATATGCAAATTAGAGCGTGAATCAATAAACACAGACGTTAAAAAATTCTTTGCATATATGCTGAATACTGTAATTCATAAATAGAATGTCAAAATGCTTTTATCAGGTCTAAGAGGACTGGATGTACCTTTTGGTCAAAAGGACACACAACTTATTAAACATAACAAGTAGCCTTAGAGTGAATTTGAGGTTTTAATTTATTTCAGGAGGCTCACTGATACAAAATCAGAAGAAATGCTACAGAAAACTATTTGTAATAGGGCTTAAAAAAAAAAATACAACTTGGTAATTAAAGCCAGCCTGAGAGCCTAAACTACCAATTATCTCAGAGCTGGGCATTTATACTGAATATCCAACAGGGACTCCCTAATTCCTAGACCTTGCTGTTAGGAAGAAGATCTTTCAAAACCTGTTTTTGCAAAAAAAATGGCATGTCATTTGGCTACACCAACAAATGAACCAGTGCTGCCATGCTGATGCTGAGTGTGTCTTATCATGTATTATACTACACAGTGAAATCAAGATTTGTGGGCCTTTTCTGGTTTACACCATCAGATGAAGAGACTGAGAAACAGCAAATGCCTTTAGCACAGATCAGAGAAGCTATGGCTTGTAATCTTTCCTCTCTTTCCAGTGGAGGAGCTTTCAGCAGAATTGACTTTAAAAGGCCAGATTCAACATGCAGAATCCACAAAATATGTAACAGAATGTGTGGATGGAAACAACAGAGACGCAGGATAACAGACTTTGATAGCAAAGGTGCCAACCTTGCAGCAACAAAAAGCAAGACAACAACTGACGCACTATGAAGTTTGGAAAAGACAGGCAGATGTTTTGTGGTTTTGTACAGCTGAAGTGTCCTCTGTTCTTTACCCAAAGCAACACAAAACAATAATTATTTTAAGAGAAACACATTCTCAAGGCAATAAATGGTTAGAAATTTATTTTTCTGTTTACTTCTACTTCCACATTTCTTGCATTCTTTCTACCATGTTCATTCCACCTATGGTTTTATGTATACTCTCACTTTTGGTACTAATTCCAGTTACAATTTACTGTCTCAAAATTGTAACAATAATACATGTAAAACCAGAATGAAGGTAAAGTAGGTATGTAAGCAGTAATCAGTAAAAAATATACTGAAAGGATGATAAGTACAGATATATTTTTTTTCTCTGTCAGTAAAGATACTATTTCTCATTTTATTTTAGCTTATGATCTTCAATTAAGGATAGAATGCTATGACTGATGTGATATATTAAATACCATTTGCAGCTTCTAAGACAAGAAAAACATAATGAATACCAGAATAGTGAACCATAATGTCTATAAACCTGCAGATACCACAATACATTAAAAGCAAATTAATTGAAGACTTGAAGCTACAGGAGAACTCCTAAAAAGAACCAAGGAAAGGACAGAGCCTCCTTAAGATGGAAAATAAGGTTCATGCTGAAGAATATTACATAATCATTACCAGATATGTTTGAATTGAGCTGAAAATGCCTCTTTATTAAATCTTACAAAGGACCAGCAGAATTTGATTTCACACAAAAAAGAAGGAAATATATTCTTCTTATCTTTTCTAAGGAAAATTTAACTTGGAAATGGCAGATTATTCTCATCTACAACTCAACGGTAACAGAACTGAACAAATTTGTCAGGAATCCAACAAGAGAAGTCACTATTGACTGCATTCTGCCCTCAGCATGTACAAACACAGAACATGTAGGATGTAGCTACTTAAGGCATAGCACTTTCAATATTTCCTTTACCATTTATCTACTTTTGCTGCAGAAGGCATTATATTTCAGAAATTGTGACATAAAAAACTCAGGGCTATCTGTCAATTACAGCAAGCAGAAAATCATCCTCAGCTGGGTTTGCAGTATGGGCCAAATGTAATGATACATGACCGACACACACTCAAGATTCAGTGCTCTTTATTGAGCCACTGCTCTCTGCGACAGAACTTTGAGGTTATTAAATACATACAGCAGTGTACTAAACCTGTAAAAATAATTAACTAAGAATTCACTTCTAATATGACGGTATCATGCCCTTGTGAGTTTAACTTGTTAAAATCCATAAGAAGAGGCAGCAAAACTACAAACAGAAACAGCAAACAAGCAAAGCCCAATGAACACAATCCTACCATCTTTAGAGTACTTTGTATAAAAACATTCCTATCACTTAAGAGTGTTTGAAGTGAAAATTTCTACACAGATAGCAACAAGCAATCACCTTCTCTAAAGCAAGAAAAAAACAGGACTACAAGTTATATTATCACTGAGGAACTACAACTTTATAGAAATTCTACAATTTGCTGGAGTTTGTATAAATGACCGTCTAATCCCAACAAACAGAAACGGTCCTATCAATCTGCACTGCACCACTGATGACATCTGTTTTAACGACAAAAACTTGAACAGTATCTCTTATTTAGTGAAGATGTTTATCAGAAAGGTAAGAAAAGTGTAAATAAATGTGTGAGAACACTGACATTCAAGAAGTAAATAGAGAACAAAGGTTCTTCTGTTAAAACAACAAATGGCTTTAGAAACCTCTCACTTAACATGACTTCTGACTCAGCTGAACTCTGGTTCATGAGAGATCCGAGGGTAACAAGATTGCTGGGATGAAGAGGGGGTCCTACAATTTATTCCTATAAATATGCTTAAATAGCCATAAAATGCTTTACATTCCTTTTCTTCAGGGGTAAACAAATACCATATTCAGCTGACCTGGACATTCCTTTGCTGCCTTGCTTTCACTGGTTCCTTAAAAAAAATTCATTTAAAAATAACTATATATATATATATATATACACACATACACACACACACACATGCTGTAAGAATTTTTTGACCATCAAGTTTACAAACCAACATAAAAGATATGCCTTACTTTTAAGACAGAAGGATTTTTATTATAAAGCAGATGAGCCAAACTGGAAATAATTTCTAAAGCTTTACCAAGTTCAATTATGTGAAAGCAAACTGCTAAAGGCACACATTTAAATGGACTTTCTGTATACTGCTTACATATTGACTTCAGATAAGATTTTGTAGAATATATTCTAAGTAATCAGAAAATGTACAAAACAAGCATATAATTTAAATGCATGTCTAGCTGATGAACTAAAAGAATAAAAGCTTCACATTTTAAAATATCATGGTGGTTTAGATCTGCACAGATTTTGTTTTTATTAACTATTTCAGAAAAACTAAATTGGAATCCATCCTGACAGGACTTTGGCACAATTTAAAATAATCTGCAAAAGCCTCCACTGGTATCCCTAAAAAGTTGCAGCACATCTTGTAGCTGCATTAGCTTAATTTGATTGGTAGACTGCAATGAACAATGAGTAATTTATCACTGTTGACAGAATTAATCTGAAATTTACCCTCAAAGTAATCAGTCACTCACAGCATAAAAATCTCACCAGCTATAGTTATCCAGAAAATTCTGCTTTATAGCTAAAGCTATGCCACCTCAGAAAATGAAGACCATGAGGAATGCCAACTTCAAGTTCATATTTTAACAAATTAATGATTTAAGTTTTGCCTCATTTCTAGTTGCATGAGGATCTGTTGGGAGAACGGAGAACAGGTAACAGCAACGCAAGTGAGTGATACAGCACTTTCTACTAGTGTGGAAAAGTTAATTAATGCACAAGTTAACTAACTATGCACCACAGTGTAAAACACTTAGAAGGAAACAGTAATATCACATGTTGCTAATAACCATCATCCGTAAGACTGAACCATCTGCTGAATTTAACTTTTTCTCCTATAATCAACAGCCAGGGCTGTTAAGTACTGTACAAGCACAGTGGAGACAGGGTGAGACTCCAGTCCGCATAAGGGAACTCAAGTGTAGATGCCTACATGGGTGACCCTGAGTTAAGAGAGCTCGAGTGGCAATTTCAGCTGGTCACCCAACATGTGTTGACCTTGGTATGATCTAAATTGCTCTTCGGTTTCCTAGGAAGCACAAGAACATGCAGACATGAGACAGGATGTATGGGAGACCAATATCACTCCCAAATGGCAAATGGAGGTTACACCCACAAAAATAAATGGTAATAGAAAAGGTTAAAAAATTAGCAGAAATACTTATGCCATAAATGATTCTTGTAATTTAAAAAAGCCTACAAGGGAAAACAAAAAAGATCAGAAAAGAAAGCTCTTGGGGGTCAGAAACAATATTTATAATAAAAAGGATAGTGTGAAAAGTCAAGTCAGACCTCATTAAGGGAAAAAAAAAGTTCTCCCAGCCATTTAAATAAAAATAGAACAAAAAATAGGTAGTGAGGTCATCCGTGGTCAGCACAAGAAAGATGGGATAGAAGCTAATGGCATCTTAGTCTTTCGGGTTGCACACTTGGGCTAATATGCAGCCCAAGTTTGCAGCAGAGAGCTCTGTTTTGATAAAAAAGACAAAAAAAAAGTCCTCCAAACTTGGAATTCCAAGAGAGTCCTTTAGTAAGGGACAGCAGAACAGACTTCAGGAGTCTGAAAGAAACGTTGCCTCAACTTTATGACAAGAAGAGTTAAACACTTGTTGCTAACAAGTCAGGAAACAACACTTTGTAAAAAGAGAACAGCCAATGTGATATATCTTTGATGGAGTTGGAAAAAAAAAGGCAATCTGAACACATACGTGCCCTTCAGTAAGACTCTAAAAATATTTTCAGGAAGGAGACAAATAAAAAATTAAATAAAGTGTGCTATAGGTTTATCTATAAGTATGTGCATATGAACAGGAACACCCTTTGCTGGATAAAAAAATGGCTGGACGGCCGAGCCCAGAGAGTCGTGTTGAACGGAGTTAAGTCGAGGTGGTGGCCGGTCACCAGTGGTGTTCCGCAGGGATGGGTTTTGGGGCCTGTCCTGTTTAACATTTTTATCAATGACCTGGATGAGGGGATTGAGTGCTCCCTCAGTAAGTTTGCAGATGACACCAAA
>VZTO01007359.1:31745-45320 GCA_013400615.1 Syrrhaptes paradoxus | reverse complement strand
GCACCAGGGGAGGTTTAGGCTGAATATTAGAAAAAACTTCCTCACCAAAAAGTGATCAAGCGTTGGAACAGGCTGCCCAGGGAAGTAGTGGAGTCACCATCCCTGGAGGTGTTCAAGAAACGTGTAGATGTGGTGCTTAGGGACATGGTTTAGTGGGTTAGGTGGTGTTGGGTTGACAGTTGGCCCTGATGATCCTTGAGGTTTTTTCCAACCTTCATGATTCTACAGTTCTATGATTCAACTATAGGTATGTTGTGTCAGAGTATTCAGATACTTCTGTTTGGTAAATAAACGCTATAGCAGTTGTAACTCAGCTAGACGTCAATACCATTTGTTAAAACAACACGTGATATTGTATTAGAGAAGATGGGGGGTAGCAGAAGGAGTGGAAGGTGTGTACTATAAGGAATTGTCTAAAAATAAGGCAAAACAACATTCTGCCTTGAAAATGGAACTTTAGTTTTGCAATTGTGCTTATTTAGTATATTAATTAATGACTGTGGCATAAAAGCAGGAGTAGTCTAATTAAATTCCATGCTGGAACTGCCCATTTAGAAGGCAACAGTTATAAAATACATGAAAAACATAATTATCTTACTTGCTAGAATAGCAGAAGCTGAAAGACAATACACTAAGAAACAACATTTTTTCCAGGAAAATCACTGATCAGAAACATCAGAAGACGAAAACTTTTGGTGTACTAATTGAACTCAGTACGTCTATGGGCAACCAACATCATCTAACCATTAGAGTGATTCTAATGAGGCCTGAGAGTGAAAAATACCATTTTACACATAACCTAGACAGCACTATAAATTGAAGCTACGCACTATTATGGGTTACTTGATCAAGAAAACAGAAAAAGCCTAATGAACTAGCAGAATCACTGAAGGAATCACAGCTCTCTTAGAGAGGACACCTATAGGAGCTTTGTTCCAACACTTTTTCTGTCAGAGCTCACCTGCCTTGTTTCCCCTGCTTCCGTATCTCCACTCCTGTAATAACCAGCTCAGAATTAAGCAGAGTATTTCAAACACAATGACAAACTCAAATAAGGAAGCCTTTACATAAATAAACCTAACCTGGTACAACCTGTAATTCTGTAATGTCAGATTGCAAGTAACCAGGTAAATAAAGTCTGAACTCTGACAATGCATAGATGTTACTCAAATTGCACAAATTTTACTATCTTCTTCCAAAAAAAGCCTTTCTTTATGAAATTATTTCAATTATGACATTGCTCAAAATTCACCTTGAAAGTTACAGAGAAAAGATGGCTAATAAGTACAGTAGTTCTGCTAGTCAAATACAAAATAAAAAGTGTATTGAGAAGTTTTTTCTCATTAAATTGTGCTTTATTTGAAATTCAACCATTTTATTAAAAGCTATAAAACTGTAAACGGTTTATTGAAAAATGTAAGTTTAGTAAATAAGAGCAAACAAGATCCTACTTGAATACACTTCACTATTCTAAAGATTTAATCAATTAAATTGACTTGAAAAGGGATGCATATATCTAAGTACTGATATAAACAACTCCTTTTTACATCAAATACTTTTAAAAAGTTGGCATTCACATCTGCCTTCAAAATGGTATGCTGCTTAAATAGTACAGTATTACTCTGAATGAACAGGGAAGCTTTACTTACAACATGACTACTTGGCTCTATGTAAGTTTATATTTAAAGGTCCCTTTTATTTCTTACTTTGAAGTGGAGGAGACATGGGTCCAAAATTCAGAACGGCTAATCATGACATAAAACTGTTACTAGAACAAGAAGAAAAAAAGTCAAGAACATTTTTTCTTGTTAGAAAGAAGGCTACTATGACTTCAGTAGAAATTAAATGACGTTATTCCATTTACTGCATTAATTTTTAAAACCTGCAAGCATGTATTTAATCAAAATCAAAATATTCAAACTAAGCTTGCAATTAATTAACAAAAACCTGTGCTAACTTTTGGTATACTTGCTTGCTTTCAGCAAGCACATAGGTTGGTCCTAGCATTATCATAGACTGCATTTAACAGAGCTAGAGATATTTATCTGTGGTTAAAATATTAAACTAAAACATCTATTAATCCAACATAATTATTCACTGTTTTCAGAAGACTGAAAAAAAAATCACAAAGGTAAGATGGGATAATAGAGGAAGGATTTCCTTTTAAATGGTTTATATTTCAGTGTTTATCCCGTATAAGCTGTAAATCATTCCTTTCGCTACAGCTTCAAACACAGTTCCTCAGGATAATTTCACAACTGCCTTTCACACGTATGAGGGGGAATCCTACCTTAGCATGCTATTCAGAGCTGACATTGGTACTCTTTCAGTACCGCAGAATAATCTTATTTGAAAAGTTTCAATCCTGCAAACAGCTACCAGAAAAGATAATATACTGAAAAATATAGTCACATCTTAATCTGTTTAAGTATACAGGTATTTTTTAGTCCATACATTCACTGCTTTTAGTCTTAAAGGTCTCAAAATGCTGAGAGTCAAGAAAAAAAATAAAGGACAGGATTTGTGTTTCCTTGACAGATTCTGACCTTCGAATTTTCAGAAGTGCCTGTAGGACAGTCTGAATTGTGCAATACCTAGCATTAGTTATGGAAGCAGTCCAACTCGAAGGAAGAGAGGGAGTATGCATATAGGCAGTTCACACAAAAAGACTGTCTCCATATTAAAAAGTTGTGATTATTTACTTGGACACTGAATCTTTTTAACTCCACTGGCTTACCTCCATTTACTTACAAAATGAGTAAATCTGGACACAGACTTGGTTATCCATAACCATAATATTTTCTTACAAAAAAAATTATAAATAAGTTTCAGTGCATCTGTAAATACAGTTCATTTTTGCAGTTACTAAAAATCTTAAATGATGTTAATCTGGTTAAGAAATCATAATTAAGCCCTACCAGAATGTGTCTTAATTTACAGTAACCATGAGAGTAATTTAGAGATTTTTTTCAATATGCACTCATCTCAATTTGTGAATATGGACACACTAATGCAAACTATTTTCTCTATAAAACAGAAGTAAGCTTAAAGACAAAGTAAATGTAAGCTTTATTTAAAGCAAAGGCCAGTGCTTTGTTATGTCTAATGAGCAAGTAACTTTTGATTTCCTTGAATAAACATAAGGATGAGAAAGGGGAATCTACTAATCTACATGACCGAAGTCATCTATCACTGCAGGAGGAATTTAAGACGTATGCTGTCTTCATGCAAAAGTGCAAAGGGTGAAACTGAGATAGGCAGTTCTTTGCTAATAACAGATCTTAAATCAAGCATGAATCAGACAATGGTATTTTTGATAGGTGACTATAAACTCATTACATTCTTTGGAACAATCTTAACTGATTCACAGGTTAAAAAAACAGAGTGAGCTGCATGAGAAGCAAGAAGACAGGAACAACAGTATTCAACAAGATTGTATATGACAAGTATTCAACAACACAGCGATTTAATACTAATGATGTGATGTTCTTCAACACCCACAGAACAAATTTGCTTGCTGAGGTCATGCTACTTATTACTAGATTGTTTCCAGAAAACACTTCATGTCTGGCATCCAGGAATTGTCTTGAACAGTGTGTTGCAACTACTGCACTGGAAACAATATCTGCTGAAAAAAGAAATTTGTAGGCATAGGGACAGAACTTTGGGGTATGAAGATGCCCTGGAAGCCACTGGTGTCATACTGTAACAATCTGGATGATTAAAAGTAACTATTACTTTAATTATTAACCATTAATTTTAACAGCAACTTAAGTGGGAAATGGTAAGAGCTTTGTTAAGCAATAAACACATTATAAGCCATTCAACTAAACTGAAACATGTCAGTTGTTTCTGAAACTAACATTTAGCACTTAGTACACTTTGCTCCCAAAATTGCAAAGATGGTCAGAGCAGTGCATTTGGGGAAATCTATGACTGAGCACATTCAGAGTTTATCCAGACACTAAATCTACTTTCTGTGAAAATACTATCACAGAAGGTTTTGTTCTTACTTCTATCTTCAGACAAGTTGATAGCTTAGAGACAGGACTGAAAATCAAACATCGTGGCTTGGTAGGAGCTCCCTACCAAACACCATGCTTTCCTTAACTAAGGTAAGGAAACCTTCAAAAGCCTTGGTACTGAAATATTTTTTCCCTATCAAATGAGCAGGAATATATCTCTTCCCCTTTTACTCAGTGGGAAGTGAGGAAGAGGTCTTTATAGACCACTGATTTGTTTCAAAGACCAAAAGAAAGATCAAGCTGAATTTTATGGCACTTATCTGAAGCCCCAGATTCAAGGAAAACATCACCACCATTAAAATAATACTGTGGGACTTGCTCCCTTGATTCTGCTTTTATCAGTCAAACTTTACAGCAAAGGAAAGATGGGCATCTTCCAGATGGGAAGATGGAGAGCCAAATGGGTATGGGATGGGTATGGAGAGCCAAATAAGAAATTGAAAAGGATAAACCTGAACTGGCACTCATCCTATCTGACCACGAAATAAAAAAAACCACTGATGATATAGCTACAGTGAAAATATAGGTAAACCGCTCCTTCAGTGCCGTGTTCACATGTATCAACTACTGGAAAGTACATTTAAAACCGAAGACTGAACAAGTTGAAATGTACCACCATCACAGACATTTTTAGACAAAAATATTAGCAGAACATAGTAAGAGAAAAGGGATAAAATACCTTTGCTGACTTGATTTTCTACTGTCAGGTTCATAAAAAGCTGTTAACTCTCACAACTGTGGAATTTAGAAGCAACCTATACTTCCACTGAAGACAGCAAACTAAACCAACCAGACTCAGGCCACTGAGCTCATCTAAAAGAAAATAGTCATTCCAGCATGCAGACAACAGGAAAAAACCCATAAATTACTTAAAATTATATTGTTTCCCCTAACAAGTACCTACAACTTAATTTCAGCCGACTTAACAAGTTTCTAGTGTAGGTTAAATGAAGCAAGTATTTGCTAACAGAAAGGAAATGATTAGGTAAGGACTCAGTTGCAAAGTTTCTTTCTTCAAATGTAGTAACAGTAGTGAACAGAATCTAAAGTACTGGAAGATGGAAAAGATTAAAAAAAATACAATTACAGCATGAAGGTAAACTAAAACTGAGGTTGGCTTGACACAAAGTAAACTCTCTGAAATTACTGCATTACACTGCTAGCTGCTCCTCTCACTCTGCCGCCAAGTAGCTGATCAAAACTCACCTCGGCTTTTTTCACCCCTGACATTTAAAAGTCTACTTTTTTTCCAATTATGAGACTGTTTCGATATTACAAGAATGGTAATCAGTACAGCATTTTATCCTCCTCCTTAGGCTTTAACATTTTTGTAAAAGAGGTGAGGCAAACACAATTGGCATGCATACTTTTTTTTTTTTCCTGTATCCATGACATATTATTACAGTTCCACAAACATTAATGACTGAGACAAATTAGTGAGATTATTTTTGGCTGGTGCCATACTTCAGAATCATATAATGTCACGAAAACTCACTGATGTCGGGGAAATGTATGCGCATCTATAATACTATCCAAGTTCTAATACCTAAACCATAACATAGTCTGCTGACATGTATGTGATTTGAGATCCCAATTTGATAAATACACATAACCTGAATCCTTCCAAGAAATAATATGACTGTACTGTATACCATAATGTGGGCTCTGGAGCTTTGTATGCTTACTGTATACCATAATGTGGGCTCTGGAGCTTTGTATGCTATGATGATGCATCTAAGTTTCAAGAAACATGCACAAATAAGCTTCCAAAGGGTACCAGAATTCTTAATTTCTTCACAGAATTTCTGTGGTGTCAAGAGCACCGTGTCTCTGTGGCCTAGCTGGATAGGTACAGTGGTGTTATCCACTCTTGTACAGAGTATGTGTCAACCCAGACAAACCCTTCATGAAGCTGCAGACCTCAGGCATATTTTTATTTATAGTTTTAAAGGAACTTGCAGCTGGTTTATGAGATCTACTTGACTGGCATGATTCCTTTGGAATATGGTAAGCTTTCACTAACCTGGAATCAAAAAATTAAAGAGTAAACCCTGATACTATTAGTGGCTAAAAATGTTCCAACCTGGAATCTGAAGTAATACTAAGAGATGAAGCAAAAAGAGCACCTTGAAGGCTGATAGCCTATGTTGCGGCTCTAATGAGGAAATGATGACAAATGGCTTTACCACTAAGAATACAAATGGATTGACCTCTTGACACAAAGAGGGTCAAAATAAGCTGATACTCCCCTTTTGTCTTCAACATGGGAATGAAATGCCGAATCCCTGATTACTGAGGTTACATTTTCTGCTCTTCTGTTATCTAAGTGAACATTCAGATGTTGCTTCAACAGTACCTTGTCTTGAAGGCATGGATGGGAAAGGTAACTCGAGTACAAATGCACTGAAACTATCTGTAATCTTCACAGCTCATACTTTCTTGCTCTCATTATACCTGGGGATTCCAAGTCAGGTTTCCTGAAGTCTGCCACTAGAAGTCAAATGTAGTAGTAGAACTGCAAGCTACAGTTCTTCCTTTGTACTTCAGAGAACTGAATTGTGCAGTGCTAAAAACCATCACATGCGTCTTCCTTCAGACTAGAATTAATAAGCTCACTGAAAACACAGTGAGCATGAACGTGCCCAAACATTCAAAAGCATGTGCAGGCATATTGCATGCAAGGTGGCATAATATACAGAGATTTTGGCTATCTGCTGCCTTTCACCATAAAGATTTTACTTCTTCCCACCACTCTGTGGGAGTCTTTTTAGAAATAGACAACTTATTAAAGTTAGCCTTACCTTGACAGAAGCATATTGTGAGTGTCAACACACATTTAGAGAATGACAGAGAAGTAGATCTTGCCAAAGAGATCCTGGTTTACGGTCCTTTTTTTTTTTTTTTTTAAGTGATCCTTGTTGTTTTAGTCTTTCCCAAATAGTAGCCTAGTGCTGACCTAGTGCAAATAAAACCCTAGAATCACGGCATCTCTAAAGTGCCAAAAAACAATGCTACAGTTCTATTACTAAAAAGTTATTTGTTAAATGTTATTCCCAGCCTATCAGGCAAAAAAGCATACAGAACATTTAACACACTATTTGGCTTTCCAGGAAGAACTGAAGTATCTCAACTTTTTCCTTCCAGGAGGAACTGAAGTATCTCAACTTTTTTTTTTTTCAGGTTTTGAAATGCCCTGAAGTCATCCTCTGGACCATCTTATGATCTAGCAAGCTTTCTCAGACAACTAAATCACTCTAGATTATTAATTAATTATTCCTCCACCTCTGCCTGCTGATCCTTCTATTCCTTGTGAAAAAAGATCTAACAGAAGAAGACAACAATCAGAACTGCAGAAGATATCGCATATGAATGCAGATCCTGAGCTGGCCTGGACTGACAAGCATACAATGAAGTAATAGGTAGATAGAGAAAAAAAGTACTGAGGAATGTTACCTTTCAGTCCTCCACCATTTCCCACTGAAACGGTAGTGTCAGGACTCTACCAGATTCTTGGTGTGAAATTCCTGAACAGAAATGGAGATGGGGTGCGTGAAAGGCTGTGTGCCAGTATGCACAACAGTAAGACTATTAATTTTAATTTGCCATTAAGGTCTTCCATATAGATAGAAAACAGATTATACCAATGCCTCAACTCTTACATTTGATACCATGTTTTCAGTAACTGAATGCCTTATCAGGATGGTCAATGTTGTATGAACTCGCAAAGGAAACTTGGATCCTGGACCCATTGTACCAGATATACTATGAAGCCAAAAGGAACGATAATGATCTAAAATATGACAACATGCATACCAAAATCAAATCAGTTAACTGGCTTAAGCAGTACTGCAGACTGTCTTGTTATAATTTCTAGCACAGAAATATCCATCTTAGACCAGTCGGTGCTTTCTTCTTATGCAGCTTAAGTAATTTTCCTTAATATATCTGAGGGAAAACTATATTTCATTTCTGGAACATCAGGAACAGTATTTTTTCCAGCAAAGAGAACCTACATGAGGACCTCAGACAGGCCTGGACTATATGGAGCCATTAGCATTCATTGCTGATATTGCTATAACAAAAAGTACATGCAGTTACAGGGAGCAGAAAGTGCAACATAGTAATTATTTCACATCTGATTCACATCTTTCAGCCTGCACAACTAAAATTCAAATCTGTAAAAATACTTCACAAAAAAATTAAAACTTAGAAAATTAAGTTATAGAAAAGAATATCCTGGAAAAAAATGCACTGACTTTTTTTCCAACTTGATTTCTAATCACTTCAGCTTTAAAGGTAATATTTTTGAACAAAAATATTGGAATACTCTTATAGAGCCAGAAAATTATTGCAGGAAGTTAAAAGAATGCCTAGGATTCCATATCTTACAGGGAAAAATAAAAGTCTAGACTTTGCCTCCTGTTGGTCAGATGCTGTCTTTTCAGACAATGTGGTTCTGCATTTTAGTATACGGTCAGCTACCTCTGACTTCATATTTAAGGCTGTATAACAATACGGCTTTAAAGTTGAGCATAAATTCCTGTTTTACTCTTAGAGAGAGCCCTTGGAATATTCACAGCCTTCTTCTAGTTTCATTTTTAATGATTTTTTAATAGAAAACTTACAAAGGAATGAAAATACGATTTCCCATCAACAATGCTACTTCTCATTGTTAACAGTTTCTTGCAAAAAATTAACTATGTATTGGAAAAGAGCAGAACATGCCTATAACTTGAGTATTGGCAATTTATTCTCTCAAAGAAAAAGGCTCTGCATAAGGCCATATCCAGTTGACAAGAAATAAATTTTCAATCAATTTCAATTCAATTAAACATTACTCCTCCTTCTCTTATTTCATATATATACATCTTCTCTGAGAAGCAACAAGGCAAAATTTGAGCATCTCACAATATATCTCCATTATTCTTCAAACTGCAGGCATCTAGCATATCAGAACGAGTAGTGCTGGGTAATAGAGGATGTACTGTTACTAGAATTTCTCAAATTAATACCAGAGCGTTCAAAGAGTGCTTCTTACAAGCTCAAGATCGGTACATCCCAACAGGTAGGAAGTCAAGAAGGGGTGCCAGGAGGCCTGCATGGTTAAANGAGAAGCAACAAGGCAAAATTTGAGCATCTCACAATATATCTCCATTATTCTTCAAACTGCAGGCATCTAGCATATCAGAACGAGTAGTGCTGGGTAATAGAGGATGTACTGTTACTAGAATTTCTCAAATTAATACCAGACATCATCCAACTTTCTTAGGTTACTTTTGCATATACAACTATCTCTTTCCCAATCACTTTCTCAATCATAGTTATGACTGCTAAAAAGAATACTGTGGTGGTAAGACTACAATAACTGCAAGGTCAGAAAAAAGAGTCTGCAAGAAAGAGTAAAACTTGAGTTAAATATTTCTGCCACTTATCTTGCTACAAAATGGCTTTTAACTCAATGCTGTTCCATCCCAAGTCAAACATGCTTTCTATTTTTACCACAACAATATGTGGTAACAAAATACTTTTGAAATAACCATATACATTTCAAAAATAGCAGCAACTCCCCTTTTCTGTTCAGAAAGGCAGTGAGTGATTTTAATAAAAAAAAACCAACAGTCACAGGGTTTATTGAACATGGCACTGGAATGCCTCACTACCTTCAGGTTCATCCAATTGGTTATCAACTGATTCTTAGCCTGTATCACTTGTAACAAGTGCTGTAACAAATAAGATAATTAACCCTTTAATAGTGCCACAGCACAGTAAAATTCAGTAAAACATAACCATCTCTTGTAGGAATGCCATTTCCAGTTATTAGAAAGTGAAAAGTGACTGGGGATGAGCTGTTCATTCAAACTAGAAAAAGAATTTAAATAAAACCTATTTTTCATCTCCACCTGCTGGCAGGTTTTCATGATATTCTGTGGCACTGCCTGACTTCAAAGAAAAGCATCAGCAAAGTAGAACAGTGGAATAAACTGAAAAGCCAAACCAAAAATAGCAATAAAAAATTTCACCCCAATAAATAAGAAAGTAACCAGGACAAATTATAAAGCATAGGTGCTGAAAGGGAGAAGAGAAGACAAGACAATTCAGAAAGAGACAAATAATTTAGAAATACATTTTATGCCTCTATTTATGCCTCTAATGAATTTACATGATACAAATGAATGCTAATACTAGATTAAATTATTTATACAGAAGAATCATGCTATTCTAATGCTGTATTTATGCTTACCTCACCTGTTTTCATCATTATTTATTTTTTTTTAATTACCCAAATTTACCAGATTCCATGGTCATCTGAAGTAATCCATCAAGAGCACTGGAAAGCAGACCTCTACTGGATACTTTCAAGTGACTTAATATGACAGGCACACACTGGTATTCCAAAAATAAGGCCTTCCCTTCATCTGTCTTCAAGTCTGCGCGAAGGGAATCAAACGCCTGAGCCAGGTAATCCACTGAAAGATATCAGAATACAGGCACTAAAACTTCTATAATCACAGTTCCATTAAGCAATATCTAAACAACTATCATGAGAGCTACTGTTGCAGATACATACTTGAAAGTGAAACAGCTGAAAACACTAAATTTTATTTTTATCTAAAGACATCGTATGCCTGTTTTTATTACTTAACAATTTGTTGTTGAAGAAAAATATATTTACAAATATAAAGCTCTTCTAATATTTCACTTAAGAGGAAAGAAATTACAAGCTTGCATAGTTTGAGACAATGTTGGTTTCAACATCTGGGAAATCTCTGTTAAAGGACTCAAGGGCTGCTTTGTCTGAATAAGAGCAATCACTTTAATGAGAGCAACTACTCTCACTCCATTTTATAAAAAGCTGTAGTTTAAGTTTCAGTGCACACATTTTACATCCTCAGCTATTGTGATATGAAGAATGTAAATTAAGTGAACCAATCTAATTTGCTTGATTTCCTGATGTCAAATCTTTCTCAGTATCTTGGAATAGCACTGATCATCTGGAGCACAGAAAATTAAGTACAAGGAACAATTTATCCTGTAGCAAAAGTTTAACTATGGTGCCATCTGCTGGATACTGACATTTTGAAGGAAATGGGATATATGTTCAAACCAAATGTGCTACTTTATCACTAGATTGTCAGTGCCATGTGGTCAGAATGATCAAAATCATACGCAGTGATATTTGGCATACTTTTAACAACAGATCATATTTTCCATGTTATAGAAGCCAGCAGTAAAAAGCAACCATGAGAAGCTAAACTGATCCAACTGATCAACAATGTTCATCTGCTTAGTGTAAGTGAATCTCTGCAATAACTATTTTTTATATTGCAATTATAATTTGCATCATTTTTTCAAACATTTCTAGAAATGTGAGTCTCAATTTAAGACTAATTATCATGCTTCACCAAAATATCTTGACTGAAATAGTTCCCTTCAACACCTGAAATACTGTATTTGTTCATTAATGATGTCAGGGTGGTCTTCCACCATGTTTAAATCCTGTGTTTACTGTAAATATAATATAAATACTGCACGGGACAGTTCAGCATAAAGACATACTAATCTGCTTAACCATACAATCCAGAAGGATACCTTCCATGAACAAGCACGTTGTTCATTTTCTATGGATTTAAAATCTTTGGTGTCCCTGATTAATGTCAGTCTAGGTGCCACAGATTGCAGCAATTTTGTGATGTGGATCTCTGCTGCTTAAGAAATGGTCCAAAATTCATAACATGCAAGAGAGTGAAAAAAAATCAGATGCCAAAGTAGGCATCTGATTCTGACATTCTGGCGTGGTTTTTCAGGTCTACCTTGAAAATTAACATCTCTGTAACCTGTCTCCATCGCTTCGTGTTACTAATAGAGGGAGAATGTGTTACTAGTAAAGACATTTTAAAATGCAAACCATTCTAAGAACAAAAGACAGCAAATAGAATCATGGAACAATTTAGGTTGGAATCCAGTCTAACTCTCCTGCCCAAAGCAGGACCATTTTTGAAGTTAGGTTAGATTGTCACAGTCACAACCCCACTGAAAAACTATTTGCTATCAAAATGATCTGTGCTTTTAAAACGCCTTTGAAAAGGGAAAAACACGTAGTATCACAAAGAGTTGGAAAAGGGTTACAGATACATTAATTCTTATGCTATCCTTGTAAAACTTATTCTTGCAGAAAATCCCAGTTATGCAGCACTCCACAGTTGCTGCAGGTAGGCAGTAATCACCTCTTACATCTCCTCTTAATGGTATATAATTAGTGCTTTCTTTCTGACTTCCATAAAAAGGATCTGCAACACCTCTTCCCTCTGTCCCTTGAAGAGAGAAAAGGCTTCACAAACGAAGGGAGCAGTTAACAAATCGGCTGAGACAACAGTTACTCTATTATTTGAGATATATTTTCCACAGTTTTTTCTCACCCTGTCCGGACACAATCTGAGTCTTGTTAACTTGCACCTTCTACTTTGAAACCGTTACTTTCTCCCTTTCCAAAGAGGCACACAAGACCCAACTTCTTCTATTTCTTTGCCAACAGAAAATTATATAGGTTTTAAGTAGAGAATGCTACTTTTCACTACTATTATACATCTCTGCTTGTGTGAAAGGTGGGAGGATCCTGGGAACAAAGTAGAAACAAACAAAAACCTCAGTGTCACTCACTATGTGATGCGCCCCTAAACAATCACTTAATTCTTTTTTGTTAACAAAAGGCAGAAGTGTGAGCTGAAAATGATGTAACTGTTCCATATACAATAACCCCCAAACAGGCACTGAAGGCTGTTTGGAATATATTGTTTAAGAGGATATCAGAATTTTTTTTTTCAAAGAAATAAAGACACAAAAAATAAAATCTTTATATAGTCAGAAGCTCAACTTGATAATATGTGGCAATTATATTGCATTTAGGATTCAGAAGAGACCTATCAATTCTGCTGCTTTTAGGCTGGTAGACTTTTTCATTGCTCCATAGCAATCCTTGAAGCCATTATTGAATTAAAGCAATTAAGTCAAAAGAGAAAGCTAACAATAGAAGTCAAAATAAAACATTCTTTTTGATTACTTATCAAATTTGCAGATTTACAAATTAAGAACCTTCAAGAATAAATCAGACTACGTGCTACTGTTTAAGTTTTCAAAGTCATATAAAAACTAGAAATAGGTAAGAATTTGTCTAAATTACCAAAGTCAATCTAGAAGTTAAATTTAAAATATCTCTACAAATCAGAGAGATGGAAGGTTTTTCTGCTCTGGGCTCTGACAAAGAAGTGTACACCAACCCCTATATCAAAAGGATAAGGAAGGAAAGCATTAAAAATCTGACTTTGTGCCTCTTCTCATAGTGTGCTCAACCCTCAAAACTCACAAGAAACAGCCCATTTTCATGATGAGGCCTTGAGCAACCTGGTCTAGTGGAGGGTGTCCCTGCCCATGGCAGGGGGGTTGGAACTCGATGATCTTTTAGGTCCTTTCCAACCCTAACTATTCTATGATTCTATCATCACTTTAAAGAAAATGTTGTGGTCTTTTCAGATCATATCTATTTTCAAAGAAG
>VZTO01007359.1:2375-31731 GCA_013400615.1 Syrrhaptes paradoxus | reverse complement strand
TACTGTTTAAGTTTTCAAAGTCATATAAAAACTAGAAATAGGTAAGAATTTGTCTAAATTACCAAAGTCAATCTAGAAGTTAAATTTAAAATATCTCTACAAATCAGAGAGATGGAAGGTTTTTCTGCTCTGGGCTCTGACAAAGAAGTGTACACCAACCCCTATATCAAAAGGATAAGGAAGGAAAGCAATAAAAATCTGACTTTGTGCCTCTTCTCATAGTGTGCTCAACCCTCAAAACTCACAAGAAACAGCCCATTTTCATGGTGAGGCCTTGAGCAACCTGGTCTAGTGGAGGGTGTCCCTGCCCATGGCAGGGGGGTTGGAACTCGATGATCTTTTAGGTCCTTTCCAACCCTAACTATTCTATGATTCTATCATCACTTTAAAGAAAATGTTGTGGTCTTTTCAGATCATATCTATTTTCAAAGAAGGCCCCACTAAGAAGATTTGCCACAGTATCTTGAAAACTGCGCAAGTGGAATAACGTGTCATGATCTGAAGCAGAAGTCACTATTTTCAGAGCTGTGTTATTTCACAGAAACATAAGAATGGTTTGGGTTGGTAGGGATCTTAAAGATCATCTTAGTGAAGCCATGTTGGCTGTCACCAACCACCTCTATTTTCCACGTGCCTTAGCATAGCTTCTAGGAGGCCTGCTCCATGATCTTGCCAGACAATGAGCTGAGATTGACCGTCTTCTAGTTCCTTGGGTCTTCCTTTTTTCCCTTTTTAAAAATGAGGTTTGTGTTTCCCCTTTTCCAGCCAGTGGGAACTTCTCCAGACTGACACAACTTCTCAAATATGACGGATAGTGGCGTAGCAACTTCATCTGCCAGTCCCCTCGGGACCCATGGATGCATCTCATCAGGTCCCATGGACTTGTGCATCTTCAGGTTCCTTAGGTGGTCTTGCACCTGATCTTCTCCTACAGTGGGTGGTTCTTCATTCTCCCAGGCCCTGCCTTTGCCTTCCATGACTTGGGTGGTGTGGCTTGAGCACTTGCTGGTGAAGACTGAGGCAAAAATGTCATTTAGTACCTCAGCTTTCTCCATATTCGAGGTAACCAGGTCTCCCATTTCCTTCCAGAGAGAGCCCACATTTTCCCTAGTCTTTCTTTTATCACTGATGTACCTATAGAAGCTTTTCTTGTTGCCCTTCACATCCCTGGCCAGATTTAATTCTATCAAGGCTTTAGCTTTCCTATCCTGATCCCTGCCTGCTTGGACAATTTCTTTGTATTCCTCCCAGGCTACCTGTCCTTGCTTCCACCCTCTGTAGGCTTCCCATTTATGTCTGAGTTTGTCCAGGAGTTCCTTGTCCATCCGTGCAGGCCTCCTGGTGTTTTTACCTGACTTCCTCTTTGTTGGGATGCATCATTACTGAGCTTGGAGGAAGTGATCCTTGAATATTAACCAGATTTCTTGGGCCCCTCTTCCTTCCAGGGCTTTATCCCATGGTTCTCTACCAAGCAGATCCCTGAAGAGGTCAAAGTCTGCTCTCCTGAAGACCAGCGTAGTGAGTTTACTGTACACTCTCCTTGATGTCCTAAGGATCTTGAACTCCAGCATTTCATGGTCACTGCAGCCCAGGCTGCCCTTGAGCTTCACATTCCCCACCAGCTCTTCCTTGTTGGTGAGAACAAGGTCCAGCATAGCACCTCTCCTCATTGGCTCCTCCATTACTTAGAGAAGGAATTTATCATCAACTCATTCCAGGAAACTCCTGGCTTGCTTATGCTGTGCTTTGTTGTCCCTCCAATAGATATCATGGTGTCTGAAGTCCCCCATGAGGAATGCGAGGCTACTCATGCCTGTCTATAGAGGGCCTCAGACCTTCACAATAATGTCCCCTGTCCCTGCCCTCTCTTTAATCCTGACCCATAGGCTCCCCATCAGCTCCTCATCCATCCCCAGGCGCAGCCCCATGCACTCCAGCTGGGCACTGACATAGAGGGCAATGACCCCTCCTTGTCTCCCCTGCCTGTCCTTCCTAAAGAGCCTGTATCCTTCCATTCCAACATTCCAGTTGTAGGAGCCATCTCACCAGCTCTCCATGATGCCAATAAGATCACAGTCCCGCAGCTGTGTGCACGTCTCTAACTCCTCTTGTTTGTTCCCCACGCTACAGTGTGTTTGCATAGAGGCACTGGGTGCCTGATGAAGCTGACTCACTGGCTGGAATTCCTTTGTGCTGCTCTGCAGGTGCTCTCCTGCTGACCTGTGATCCTCCTCCAGGCTCTGGGCATCTATGGCTGGCATTGACACCAAACTGGTAGGAGTGGAATGGGCAGAGGTTCCCCTCCCCTGGCAACTTTAGTTTCAAGCCCTCTTCACCAGCTTGGCAAGCTGATGACCAAAGATGCTCTTCCCCTTCTCTGACAGAGGGACCCCATCAGCCCCCACAAGACCAGGTTGCTCAAAGCAAGTCCCATGCTCTAAGCAGCCAAACCCCTGGCTGTGGCACCAGTTGTATAACCATTCGTTGAGTTGCCAGATTCAACTGGCCCTTTCAAACTGTTTCCCTTTGACTGGGAAGACTGATGAAAAAACTACCTGTGCTCCATAGTCCCTTACCACTGCTTCCAAGCCTCTGTGTAATCCTTCTTGATACTCCTCAGACTGCTCCTGTCATATCTCCTGATATTACCTTATTTTCTTCTGCCTTGTTAACAAAGTATGCTACTATACTACATCAACATAGTTTTTTTTTTTTAGTATTTTGGATAAAAATGCCACTTTTCATGCTAGACAGGGGGCTTTGAAGTCATGAGGAACATTTTTATGTAAACAGAACATGGTCATGGTGCCTTTGTGAATTAGTGTATTTAACAGTGAAATCTGAACGGACAATCATATCAAGAACTGACAATTTCACAGATTAGCATTTTTTAATGTTGATCATGTTTTATGGGCAGCCATTTGCAGTGCCAGACTTGGTAGGAGGAGAGCAGCAGACAGGAAAGTGCTGGAGTATGAACCATATACTAAACTTAGACCAAGGGCCAAAGCAATTTCAGGACATATACTGTATCACAATTCAATCTAACAATTATAATCCACTACACAAATGGCTTTATCTATGTGACTACAGATAAATCAGAAATACCTATGAACATCAGATTTATCAATAAAGATAAATACAGCAAAGTTGTAAATAACTATACCAGAAAATAAACACTTGACACTGCAGCTGATCAGCCTTCCAGGGCACAGATAAAAAACCTACTACCTCAAACAGGACAGTGAAATTCTACAACGGTGCAAAATCTGCTACTTATTTCAGTTCATGAAAGGGCAACTAGCTGTGCAGTAAAGATCTTGGCAATCCAATCACTTCTGTAGTGACAGTTTGACAGAATTACCAACATGTCTTTTCCCCTTCTTCAAAAATGTTGATTTGTCTGAAAACAAGTCGTGACAGAATCATAGAATAGCCTGGGTTGAAAAGGACCTTAAAGACCATCTAGTTTCAACCCCCCTGCTGTGGGCAGGGTTGCCAACCACTAGAGCAGGCTGCCCAGGGCCCCATCCAGCCTGGCCTTGAACACCTCCAGGGATGGGGCATCCACAGCTTCTCTGGGCAACCTGTTCCAGTGCCTCACCACCCTCTGCGTAAAAATTTCCACCTAATATCCAACCTAAATCTCCCCTCTCTTAGTTTAAAACCATTTTCCCTCATCTTGTCACTATCAACCCCTGTAAATAGTGGCTCCCCCTCCTGTTTATAGGCTCCCTTCAAGTACTGGAAGGTCGCAATTAGGTCTCCCCAGAGCCTTCTCTTCTCCAAGCTGAACAAGCCCAGTTCCCTCAATCTTTCTCCATAGGAGAGGTGCTCCAGCCTTTGGGGCCCTCCTCTGGACTCATTCCAAGAGCTCCACGTCTTTCTTGTGCTGGGGGCCCCAGGCCTGGACACAGTACTCCAGATGGGGCCTCACAAGAGCAGAGTAGAGGGGGAGAATCACCTCCCTCACCCTACTGGTCCCCCCTTTTTTAATGCAGCCCAGGACACAGTTGACCTTCCGGGCTGCAAGCGCACACTGCTGGCTCATCTCCAGCTTCTTGTCCACCAGGACCCCCAAGTCCTTCTGCGCAGGGCTGCTCTCAAGGAGTTCTTCTCCCAGTCCATACAAATACCTGGGATTGTCCCGGCCCAAGTGCAACACCTTGCACTTGGCCTTGTTGAACCTCATTAGGGAGGACCTCATGGGCCCACTTCTCCAGCCTGTCCAGGTCCCTCTGTATGGCATCCCTTCCCTCTATTGTTATCAAATACACCACTCAGCTTGGCGTTATCTGCAAATGCTGAGGGTGCACTTGATTCCCTTATCTATGTTGTTGATAAAGATGTTGAAGAGCACCCGTCCCAAGACAGACCCTTGAGGGACACCACTTCTGACTGATCTCCACCCAGACATAGAGCCGTTGACCACAACCCTTTGGATGTGACCAGTCAACCAATTCTTTATGCACTGAACGGTCCATCGCTCAAATCCATACCTCTCCAATTTAGAGAGAAGGATGTGGTGAGGGACCATGTCAAAGGCTTTGCACAAGTCCAGGTAAATTACATCTGTCACCCTTCCTTTGTCCACTGATGCCATCACTTCAACATAGAAGGCCACCAGATTGGTCAGGCAAGATATATTCCAAGGTCACATTACAAGGAAAGCACAAATTCCAACATGAAATGAGTAATAGTAAGATTCATACTTGTTTCCAATATATTTTGCCTCACAAGGTATCAAAACTCAAGTAAAACCACTTTTCACTAACAAAGCATAATAGATTCTACAATATCACAGAAAAGTTTTTTGTGCAGGCACACAACTGAAATAAATAAAAAACTAAAAAAAATTCAGAACTTACCTTGTGTCACTGTTTTAAGCACAATTAAAGTTGACAGAAACCTCAAAGGCATACAGGAACTCTTAAAGAAAGCTGCTGATTTTGCTTTTCTCTCTGCAGACTGTTCAGAAGAACTATGTGGGTTTCCCTTACTTACTATGCCTTTGAAAATATCTTCTCCAAGTCTCCTCATTGTTGATGTCATTGCTCCATGCTGTTTCAAAACAATGCACACAGTTAGTGTAAACTTTTAAACACATTAAAATCCTATGTATTATGTAGAGATACATATGTTCCCCTAGTAATTAAATATCAAATAGCAAATGGTTTGACCACGTATTGGAACATAATCTGTACAGGAGATACTACTTTGCGTTCCAAAAGCAGTTGAACAACATTATCACAGTGTCTGATCAATACATACTTCACAAACAAACTAGTTCGCGAGGGCCCCTGATATGCTGACATTATTTAAGTTGCCTCTGGTTCCAGAACAAGCTCAGGTTCAGTCACCTCTATTTTGTAAGGTTGCCTGAAGTTATATCCCACAAAAGCATTTGCATAATCAAGGTCTAAACATGAACCTTAAGATCTATTAGACTTTTCATGATAAACTATACAGAAATATTACATCAGAATCAACCTTCACAATATGCTCATTTAAAATAGTTTCTTATTAGGACTGAAACCAACAGACTACTATTCTATTGAATTAAACTCAAGAGATTTACAAAGTTTCCTTCCTTTTGCTTTAGCAAAAACACTACTGACAGCACTACGCACTATACTGAATCTTTTCAGTATGGCTACTGTCTTTTTCTTTATTACACTGCTAAATATTTTCTTATAGCAGTCTAGTCAAAGGATGTAAGGAATGTCTTGTGGTTAGACACTGAGCAAAGAACAAAAAAATCCAAGTTCTTTTGCTGCTTTGCCATGGACTTCCACTGATTTCAAAAACTCTCACGTATAAAGTGAACCTAAAAATATTGCCTTTTCTAGTGCAAAAGTTTTTGTAAATACATATGTAAAAATATAGTTTCTGAGATGTTCAGACACGACAACAGAGATCACATATATATGAAAACTATATTTAGATAAAAAATGTAAAATTTAAAACTAACTTGAAAAAGAACTAACTTGAGATACAAATTTAAGGTTTGCAAAGACAAAAGAGTTTCTTTTATATATACTACCTGAAAACATCCACTTTTCATATGTATTTGAAACACAAAATCCATTAATATCTTCCAGGAATTTAGTTTTTAAAAACCTATACTGCAAAAGGACTACTTGTTTTACCTGAATACCAGTGTCTAGCTGTCTTATAGACCAGTAAATAAATTTAATCACAGGCATGTGTAGTTTAGGATTCACAAATGGCATCCACTGGAGTTGCTCAGTAGCTACAGGCAAAAGCTGTAAAAATATACAAAAGTAGAATTACATGCAGTATATGAAACTACAATATAAGCTAACCTTTTTCCCTAATAAGTGAAAAACGAAGAAACAAACAAACCTCCCCATTTTCTCTTGGAGGTTAACAGATTACATATGGAAATACTCATTGGGTAGATCCAGTACAGGTAACAGAATTACACACATAGACAGATTTTAAACTTTACAGAAGTTTACATGCAAAAGTGGAGATGTATCTCCACTCAACCTCAGTAAATCCAATCCCAATGGCTATAAATCCTCAATATAATGAAGAAAAACAGTAAAAGAAGATTTTCTGAACACCTCACTGATTTCCAAATCTTGATATCCTCAGAAAGAAAACCATAAAAGTGTTAAAAGTATAGCATAGTATTACTTTTTATCAGTCATAAATTGAAACTTTAATATAGGCATTGAAATATTGTAAATTAGATAGGTTCACCTCCTTAGAAAAAAGGAATTATGTACAGCATTACACAAAAATACAAGACAAATTCTCAGGTAACAGAAATGACTTGAAATAAAATGCTGAAACTCCCAAGTTTGAGACCAAACACCACACTTTTCCTTAAAAATTATCTGTATGCTTTACAGATGACAAATTACCTATTATACTTCACTGCTGGAATTAATACTGACTTAGTAACAGGGGTTTTGTTTCAATTACTGTACCCAAAGCATGTATAAAACAGGCTGACCTGTTATATTTTCAAAATCATTTTTAAAACCCCATAAATCCAAAAACATCTTCTCACAAGAAAACAATCCAAAATCCTTTACCTTCATACACCTTTCCTGGGTGCAGGCGTTTTTGGAAGTCTGAGTAACCAGAAGTTTATGACTGTCCTCTCTTTCTTCTTGTACTTTTATTTTACTAAGGTGCTGGTCTGAGAGCCAATCCATAAGACAAGTTAAGAGCTCATAAACTTGTGAATTTAGTGGTAGCTGTAATATATTCACATCATCAGATATTTCAGTTTTCAACTTAATGACTTTTCTAAGCCAAAACAGTAACAGAGTGAAATATATGAGAGTACATTAGTACTAAAATATTACACATAATTTAAAGGACAGTGAGTATATGCCTGATGAAATCTGGGAGGTAAGTTACTGTACTGTGAGCCTGTGGAAAATAGTGATCTTGAACAGGCCATGTCCACTCTGTTGGGCCTTGTACCCAGTGTTTGAGGAACCTGTATGTTATAAGTATAACCTGTAACTTCTAACATCTCTGGGAAAGGCAAACTGTGTGTGGACCAAAAGGTGGTATGTGGTGATCCTGACCCAGAGACCACTGTATATTGAGGAGCCAGAGATCCACATCCCAGTTAACGTGAGAAGGTGCAGCCTGTCCTGTGCTGCACAGATCAATCACCCGCACAGTTGATCCTGTGCTTGGCCGCAGGATAAACTCAGCCAGCTCACTGTAACAGGAGCCTGCAGGCAGCTCCCACTTGGGACCAGTGATCACGCCTCCAGGCTGGCCTTGCCTTTGTCTAAAAGGTCAATAAGAAGTTCTCTTGTGAATGTCCTACATGAATAGGGTTGTTTTATTGCAAGAAAACTAGATAATAGCTTGAATAGCCAAAAAGGAGGAGCTTCTCTCCATGGACAAGACCTGCTCAGTGTGCCCTGGGAAAAATCCACTGGGGCTCCATCTGATGCTGCACAAACACAAGGTTCCCAGCATCTGAAGTGATGTAATATTTACTTGTTATCTATATTCCTCCTCTTATTCTGTCTTATTAAAATAGCTGTTTTATTAAGCCATTTGTCAGGCCTTTCTTATAGAGATCCACAAAGAACCCTTATTTGTTTCTCTCTCTCACACCTCACTCCCCACTGCAGAACAGGTACTATCTGTGATGGTTTCCAAGTATGAAAAAATATATACTTAATTTATTTCATCCTTTCACAAATGATTATAACAGGCCTGGGAAAAGATTTTCACATATAGAATCACTCAGTTTTATAATTTTGTCCAAATGAATTACATGAGAAAGCAAATCTTTAACATCCTTTACGTGTGGAAATTCTCATTTCAATGCACTAGACCTCTACATTAGACCATAAAATCCACTGCTGTTAAAATTTAACTGGGTAACTAGCATTGTTAGAAAAAGAACAAAGACTTAATGAAATGGTAATTCTGTCTCTCTATCACATTACAATTAAATACTCTATGAAAGACACCCAGAGGTACCTGAAGACAAGCTGTACAGACAGCTCTCTAAAGACTTCAAAAATTTTCTTGTATCTACTTTCAGACAACTGTTTTCCTCTTCACTCAAAACCTTAACTACTGATAATTTTTATATTTCACTTGCAACCAAAGTATGCCAAAACCTAAGTAAACAGAGAAACATGTTTGCTATATATAGACAGAACAGTTTTAAGGCATCTGATGCAGATTAATTAAGTAGGATGGTGTGAATAACGCTTTCCCATTTCACAGTTTAGCTTCTAGCTGGACAAAATCATTATCAGTCGGGAGATGTTGTCAGAATACTACCAGAGGATGTGCTACTAAACAGAACAATACAGAGACAGAAAGCATTTCATTAAGTGATGTAAAAAGATACTATAAGGAAAACAATGTGATCATTTTGGAACTGTGTATGAACACTGCATTTATTCTCTCTCCCTCATTAAAGACTCAAAACCCTATTTCTTTCACAAAAAAATGACAGTAGTACAATCACCTTTGGCTTACAGAATTAAAATTCTTTATCCAATACCTCTGGCCATCTACATTTTAGCTGGTGTTACTCATAAAAACAGTGCTGTAGTGCAGCAGTAACCAGAATTAGTTTAAGATTTGCTCCAAGACAGCAAAAGAAACCAGTAACACTGTAAGCAGGTTATAATTTTAATTGACAGATTAAAGATGATGTGACAGGAAGAGGAAAATTTATAATATAAATAAAAATATATACACACACTATATACATAGACAATATGAAATCCCACAGACATTTTTAGCAACAAGCTTAACTCTTTGTTAATTGCCTGTTTTCCCCAGTATAATCTGTATCCTTTCTTACTGTAAGTAATTCACTCATAAAAGAAGTAAAATTGGAATTTACAGAGAATTTTTCCACTGCCTAATGTCTTTGGAATGAATCTTTGATTTTGCCCAATTCTTACCTTAGTAATTTTTGATGTTACCATCACTTTTTCCTGCTTGACAGGTTTACTTTGTTTCACCACTTGACATACACCCTTAGACTTCTGTACCATTAAAAATTCATGCTTCCTCTAAAAAAAAAAATGTAACAATTAATTATATTTCACTTGTTACCTTTAGAGAAAGCAGGTACATGCAAGAACAAACCTTACTTGTAGATTCTCTAAACGAGCTTGTACTTTTCTTGCTTGACCTTCCAACTTCTTGTTCAGCTCAGTTACATCACTTAACTGAAAGAATTAGAAAACTAATTAAAGTATCTGTAAATTCAAAACCCACTTCTTGACTTAATTATCACACTGAAATAATTCAGTGTGGTTGCTGAGCAGCTAAATTATTTAAGTTTATTATTTTTTTTTCTTCTGAGTATGTAAAGCGATAGAAATGAAATCATCATCCACCTCCTCAACAAATCACAAAATCACAGAATGGTGGAGGTTGGCAGGCACTTCTGAAGCTCATCATCCAACCTCCCGGCTCAAGCAGAGCCAGCCGCCCAGGACCATGTCCACACAGCTTTTGAAGATTTTCAAGGTGGGAGACTTCACCACCTCTCTGGGCAACTTGCTCCTGGACAAATAAGACAGCAGTAGCTCTTTGTTGACCTGCAGCCCAACCTTTCAGTTTACAGGGGAAGAATAAGCACTACAGTGCCTCTGTATAGATATACAGGCACTACACATTTGATTACTTTTTATGAAGAAGGGACATAAAAATGGAGCAGACATTTCAAGAATGGTCCAATAGTCTTGTTAATGAGGAAGGTGAAATTTTTCTTCTCTGCAGAATGAAACAGTTGCTGACCATGCTACAAAACCAATTTGCTCTGTGAGAAAAGATAGGGGAAACTGTAACTTCAATTTAAATATGAGAAACATGCTCTACACATACAACAATGAACAGCATAATTATCACGGAAGCCCCCAGTTTGGACAGAAATGCAAAGACTTTATAGTCAAGGGCAATAAAGAGACAGACAGGTTGCACCAGAAACATCAACATTCTAGGAGTTACATCTGACCTCTAAGAGAAACAATAAGGCTCTGATGTAGATTTTTATTGTACTCAGACTATCAGAACTGTAATTAATTCAATTAATAAACAGTGGACAAATAGTTTAGACAACAATTTGTGTGTCAGCATTTTAGGTCAGACTTAACAGTCAAGTGAGATGAAAACCCTCACTTTCTGTATTACTATGAATTACTGTCTCAGTTTAAGAACTGAGAAAATACTGCCTTAATTAACGTTTGTAAAAATAACTGAAAATACTGAGCAAAAATGAAGTTAGAAATGCACATTCTGCTTTTTACTTAATAGAATCAGCACAGCAATTCAACACAGGGTGGATTCTGTTATGTTATTTCTCTCCATCCACCCTCAATTTGCTTCAGAGAACTTGAATTTGTCCTTCCTAACAATTAGCTGTTGCTAGTGCATCAGAGAAATAAGTCCAACTATTTTTAATACAGTAAAAGAGGTTAAATTTCAAGTACGAAAGGTGCGGAATGTACTTTCAGTCATTTATATAGTTCTTGTCTCACAGAAACAAAAAAAATCATCAATTTTGCAAACTTAAGCTGTTCAAATATTTAAAATTGTTGACTGCAATTTGTAAAATTATTGACAATAGGAAATAACTAATTTTACCTGTTTTTTTAAAGAGTCATTCATTTCCTTCAAGGTGTCGAATGAGGACTTCAGCCTCCTATTTTCTTTAGTTATTTCTCTCAAGGCTTCTGTCAGCTGTTTAACTTCTGCTTTGTGTTGCTATAGAAATATCAAATTTAAAAATATGATTTACAGGAGACTACTTCTGAAACAATTCCAAGCTAAGTTCCATTTTAGTATTAAAATAATAGGACACACTTTGAAGATCAAGTTTGCAATTCTGCATGGCCACATCTGAATGTTCAGCCAGTAGTGAGAAAATATCCACCCTGCATATTAAGAAGAACCTATAAAGAAATGTGCACAGCCATTGCTCTTATTCTTTCCAGAATCTACCCAAAAGAGATTATATCAATACGTACATTTCTCAGCAAGTCAGATGTATGAAAGTTTTGTGAACTAAAACCAATGACAAAGCTTTTATTTACAGCTTATTCTTCTGTATAATGACAAAACCCTCTGATTTTGTTTTGCAGCAGCTTTTGAGGTTTCAAATAGTATTACTTCTGGCTTTGCTCACTCTGAATCATGCAGAGCAAGAAGATAATTTTATGCCTCTTAAACTAGTGCTCTGGTTTACAGCACAAGCATATGAATTGCTAACTACAACCTGTGTATCCACTATCATTCTTCTCATTCCCCTGAATCTTATTTTGGATTTAATATTCTCTGGACACCAGTGTACCTGGTGTACCTCAAATTTGATAAAACAGCAAAGTTTTATTTTACTGAAAATATTACAGCTATATATACTTACTATCTTTCATTTCTCCCCTTCCATGAATTTATTATTACTCATTCACACACTCATTCTCTATTTTTCCATTTCTAGTCATATCCTCTCTTCCTACATGTGCAAATGACAAAAATAAAGCACAGTAGCAGTTTAAAGGAAGCAAGCCTTGAAAAGATCCTTCTCTATATTTCTGCTTGGAAGCACAGTGTGACAGTGTGCTCCCCTTTCCCCCACCCCTGCTTAAGCAGTAACCACCAGTGGTGGTCACCATGGCTGCATCTGGCTTAAGGCGGACTCTGGGGAGACAGAAAACAACACAATAGCCAAGGGTGATCTTGTGCATCTTGCTCAACAGCTGAGTGCTAGCTGAGCATGCACTAACGAAAATACAGTTGGTATGCAAATATGACTTTATGTCAACATCTTATTCCACAAATAGTAGACAGCCCAGGGCCCACCGATCTCTCCTGCATGGCAGAGGGCTGCACATCAGGATCTCCCTTTGAGTAGAGACACCTCTCAGGGTTACTCTATGAGGCTGAGAGAATCTTTATCACATCAGATACTCAGAAAATTAATTGGGAATAAGTGCTGAAATTTATCTTAGCTAAGTGATACAAAGGATCGATTGTGCACATGTAATCCTTTAGACGTAAACCGTTGAGCAAGTCTGGGACTAAGACTGGATCCGGCTGCACCTAGACTCCTCTCTAAAGCAGGAGTTTAAAAAGCAAGAGGCTCCTTCCTGAACCTCATGATTCAAGGGGAGGGTCTCCCTGACAGTCTTCCGACCTTGTCCTCTACGCAGTAAATAATCAAGTGTACCTTGCCATCAAATCTTGTTAAACCACTGTCACATTTACCACTGAACTGTGTTAATCCACTGTTTTATAAAGTGTATTGTTGCTTCTCTCTTGCAAGTAAAATGCATAACTCTCTCTCTCTCTTTCCCTGCAATAAATAGGAACTTCCATTCCACCTATAAAGGAAAACCATCTACAATTCCTTTTTTCTCAATTGCCACTCTTCTTCAGTCAATAGGATCAAAACAGCTGTGGGCAGGACAGAAAACAGAATTTGTCTAAAGCAGCTACCCACACTTGGCTAAGATGACATGACATTAGTGACCTACTGAATGTTTATAAATATGTAAAGGGTGAGTGTCAGGAGGATGGAGCCAGGCTCTTCTCTGTGACATCCAGTGATAGGACAAGGGGCAATGGGTTCAAGCTGGAACATAGAAGGTTCCACTTGAATATGAGAAAAAACTTCTTTACAGTGAGGGTGACAGAGCACTGGAACAGGCTGCCCAGAGAGGTTGTGGAGTCTCCTTCTCTGGAGACATTCAAAGCCCGCCTGGATGCGTTCCTGTGTGATCTGATCTAGGTGTTCCTGCTGTGGCAGGGGGATTGGACTAGATGATCTTTCGAGGTCCCTTCCAATCCCTAACAGTCTGTGATTCTGTGAAATGACAGATCCCCTTTTCATACCAATAAACATGCAGATACTGACAACATACAATTGAGTGCACCCTATCACATCACATGGGATGCTTCACTTCCATTTTCTACGTACACAACTAAGAGCTTGAAGTTCAATAGCCGCTCTAGGAAGAACCAGCAAAGAATTATTAATCTGAAAAGTAAGTAGAACCAATTCAGTTGCTAAGCCATAAGGCTTCAGGTGATGCCAGGATGTTTAAGCCATCAGCTTCTTCCATAAGCAAATCAGGCGATGTCATCCATATCATAACCAGCTATACTATTTCACTCCTGCCAGAGAGTCTGTTAAGTCATCCAATACTGGAAACACTGCAGTCTTACTGATCTACCTGTCCTGATGCTTAACTATTTTTGCTTAGATCTAGTTTTTCCTAACACTTAACCTAATTTTCCCTTACTACCACTACTACTTCTCCTATCACAGACATGGAAAAAAAATAAACTTCTTCCTCTTTGTTGCAGCCTTTTATGTAGCTGAAGCTTGGTACATTCACTCTCAGTTCATCCTGTATGTTGAACCCATGCATCTGCTCATCCTCTATTTCTGCAGTAGATATTTCTATTCATGTGCAATACTGTACACTCACACCTTTGGAATAGTATAACATTTTTTCAGACCTACCACACCTTCAATTTGTCAAGATTAATTTTAATCCTAATGCTCTTTTTCAGCATGCTTGAAATTCCCCCTCACTTGCTATTTTATTCAAATTTAATAAACGTGCTCTTTTTAGCCATCAAATTTCTTATTGAAAATACTGAATAATACCGGACTGAAAATAATCCACTGTGTACATTCCTTCAACTTTACTGTGAACTACTGTCTCACTACAGCTTTACACCAACTGCATTACATCTATGTTATACTTCCTAACATAATTATGAAAATGCCATGCAAAACTGCATACAAAAATTCTAATTAAGTCCAGACATACATGTAACTACTACTTCTCTATTAGCAAGGTCTATTACCTTGTTGTAATGGAAATCAGACTGATTTGACAATTTATCATTAACATATGCCAGTAGTTACTTATTGCATTGCTTTCTGCATTGTGCTTCTGACTGTTTGTTGATACCTTGTTTCAGGATATATTTATCTACTTATTTATTTAGAGAACTGACATTAAGTTAATGGCTGAACAACTCTTCACCTTTTGAAAAGAAAGGCACCACATTTTATAACCACTAATTTTTCCTCGGTTTTCATCAGCCAGTTCTCTAACTGGCGTAACTTTCTTAAAGCCCAAAAGAGTTGAAACATCTAAATTAACACCTTAAATTATTCCTTCATTCAAAAGTTAAGGTCCCTCTCCTCTGATACCCTCTTCCCCTTTTTAACGTGTAATCTATCCTCCCTCAACAGCTTGTGAGAAAGGTTTATCTGCACACTTCAAATAAATTTTATTTCTCAGCTTATGGTTTTGACATTCAGTACATATACTTAAGGACTTCTGTGATCTTCTGGAAAATAAACAAAACTTTTCACAAGACCTAAATTCAATAGCAAACACCCACAAGAACAGTGTTGTTGAACACATTTTTCTGTTCTTGAAATCACACCACTTAATTTCCTTTCACACCCCGTAAGTAGCTGCAAAACTTTTCACTGGACTCCAGCTCTGCTGGTGGCAAGAGAGTGGCTGTAGTGGTGGCTCCTGTCAGTGACTGTTAAGGGTTCACCCCCACCCCCCGGCTCCAAGCGTTTGGTAACTGGAAGGGGAAGTGGGGGAAGGAGTACCACCAATCTAGCCCCTGTAAGAAACTGCTGGAAGTTTCTCCAGCTTCAGGCTGGACCCAGCCCAGGCCAGGGCTGAGCCAATCAGCACCTCTGCGAATAACAGATTTAAGAGGGGGCACAGAACAATGGGGTGGCGCGGCCCCGGCTCAGGCAGGCTGGTCCGGCCATCCAGCCGCCTGCTCAGCTTCTGTGAACCGACCTCCCGTAGCCCAAGCCTCCGCTATGGCTCACCCGAGAGTCCGTTTCCCTGGGAGCCGATGAAGGCCTGCAGCGGAGAGAGGAGCAAGATTTTGAGGGAAACAGCCACGCAGACACTCTATCGGAGTTATGAAAGGGAATGCTCTCAGCATTTCCCCTGCAGCATGGTGAAGGAAGATGTAGCTGTAAAAGACCCCACTTTGGAACTATGGAGAAGCCCACGCCGGAGCCGGGCAGTTGTCAGGGGACTGTAGCCCTGTTTGGAAAAGGACTCACACCGGAGAAGTTCTTGAGAAGGACTCTCCCATGAGAAGGAACCTCCCACATTGCAGCCGGGAAAGACTGTGAGGAGCCCTCCCCTGAGGAGGAAAGAGCAGCGGACTGACTGCAACCCCCATTCCCTGCCCCCCTGTGCCACCACGGGGGTAGAAGGTACAGAAGGGGTGGGGTAGAAGTGCCTTTTAAATATGTGGTTTCTCTCTCTCAGTATCTTGCTTCTTGTTGTAAATAGTTAATAAATTGTTTTCTCGGTCTTCCCAAGTCGTGTTGGTTTCTTTCCTGTGACCTTAAGTGGTGAGTGAAACCCTCCCTGTCCCTGCCTCATCCCACTAGGTGTTTAGTAAAAACTGTCCCTGTGGCTTTATAAACCACCACACATCTCACTGTGTCTTAAAGCCCTCCCAAGGAAATCTACCTCAGCTACAGCTAATGCAAAGATACTCATTGAAGTTACACACATTTACAGATAGACCACACTTTTTACCTAATACTGGTCATATAGTTTTTGCTATTCTAGAAACAAGTTACCTTCTTTTCTAATTTGTAACAGTAAAATTAACCTATACATCAGATTACTAAATGCACCATTCTGAAAACAGAAGCCATACAATAACCCTGACAATTTCAGCTTGTACTTTTTACATAAACCTTTCATTTGGGAATTTCAAGCACTTTAAAGCAGAAAGCATTATATCCAGCAAACATGTGATGGCTTAAGATAACTGCAAACAAGTTAAATGGCATGTAGAACAATAAACATCATTAAATATATTACTGCACCTCTTTTATAATTCCAAATTTTGTGTGAACTTCTTCCTCAACACCTCTTATTTTAGCCAAAGCTGCTTCATGTCTAAAAAGCAATGCTTCTCGCTCTGTTAGAAAATGCTCTCGTTTCTGGAGTTGCAGAGCATACTCCTGCTGTGCTGCACTTTCTCTCTGTATCAATAAAAAGAGAAGTTGAAATGGATTTAAAACCCATGAAATTATCACAATTTATACTGAATTTGAATTTTCTCTCGAGACACAATTAGCTTTTTGTAAAATTACAGAGTGCTACACAATAATTTACTAATTAAAAGTATCCTGATGGCCGTCTATGTTCAATTTCCCCAAGACGCTAACCCAAATAACTTCGATGTGCATCAGGATGGCTCGGCCTCCCAAAATACAAAATTCGACTCTTCATGGTTTTTCAAGTACAAACCTAGGTAATTAAACTTAGGCTTTTGCCTTCAGAAGCTTTGGATAACAGTATTAACTGTAAGACAAAACAGAGTCTGATGCAACTGTCTACCCTGAACACTAGATTACTATATTGTTTCTTTGATTAGTGGGAAGCATCACTGAAAAAAAAATGGTGAGGAAAAAGAGATACAAAACTTTATTTATTTTTATTTCATACAGTGCCAAAGACTGTCCTAGCAGGGAATCTAGCAGAAGCATGGGAACCATTACAGAATAAAACCATAAAGAAGGTTCTTCTGTTAGTTGCCTAGGTCTGCTAGGGGATGAAACGTTGGGATTCCACAGCAGCACAAAAGGAAAGATCTGGCAGAATGGAGGTTTTTTGCAGGAGGGCACGAAAGCAAGAACTCTTGAATGCCTGGAGCTTGGAGAATAGTTTCAGATGCTCTCAGGAGAAGCAATGGTTGGAGGTATTTCCCTCCATGCCCGCAGTGCACCACAAGACACTCCTTTGAAACACAGCAGCACTGTGTTCATTCAAACTCCCTCAAGCTGAATTTTATCTGATCTACCCACTATGCAAGTCAAAGCACCATCAGCAAAACAGTGAATTAATTTAGGGGAAGAGTCAGATGATGACAGAGTTTTAGTATATAAGTAACTGTGATTGGCATAAGTAATAGTAATAAATAATAGTTCTACTATATAGGTAAGTAAGTTCTGGTATATAAGTAATGGTGATATAGTATATAAACGATTTCTAAATTCTCTGTCAAAAATGAGAAACTTCATAACACTACTCAAGAAATTTTTTTAAGGAGATTCCATTTCCTACCTGGAGTTTCTGATGTATGACAAACAATTCATCATAAATTTGACTGATGTGAGGTGGTATTAAGCCTTGACTATTGCATGCCTGAGCATCAGTTCCACTCGCAATTTTCCTTACCAAACCATCGGTAATATTTTGGTCACAATTTTCTTGTGTATTTGCAGACAAACGGGATGGTAAGGTGCTGCCTATGGAAAGCAAAACCCCATTTTACATTAAAAAATTAGTCCTAGATAAACAATGACAATTGTTACGAAACAGTAAAAAGTTATTTTAGGCATTTAGAGTGAGTATAGAGCAAGAGTTATCAAAATAAGAATGTAATCTAAGGAATTATGGAGAATTGCTCGAAGCTGTGTTCCATGACTTGTTTGAACTGAACAGTGATCAACGGAGCTTTATAGGTAAAACTACGGCCTCCATTTCAATACAGAAACTCCATAGATACCTGCATGAAATCCATGCACAGCGTGAATCACAATGTAACCCAAATCTCCTATTATTTTTGTAAGGGCTTCAGGCAAGTGATTCAGTGCTGACTAGACATCAGCCTGACATCTAAGTTAACAGAACAAGACTTAAGAAACTACTGGACACAACATGCACAAGAGGTTAGGAGGGGACACAGCTGGGACAGCTGAACCCAACTGACCGAAGAGATACCCCACATTATACAACATCATGTGCAACAATAAAAGCCGGGGGAAGAAGAAGGAAGAGGAGGACGTTTGGAGTGATGGCATTTTGCCTTCCCAAGTAACCATTATGTGTGATGGAGCCCTGCTTTCCTGGAGATGGCTGAACACCTGCCTGCCCATGGGAAAGAGTGAACAAATTCCTTGTTTTGCTTTGCTTGCATGCGTGGCTTTTGCTTTACCTATTACAATGTCTTTATCTCAACCCAGGAGCTTTCCCACTTTTGCCTTTCTGATTCTCTCCCTTCCTACTGGGTGGGGGCAGAGTGAGCAGGCCACTGTGTGGGGCTGAGCTGCCTGTGGGGTTAAACCACAACGGGTACTGATGTAGCAAAACTCAGGCCAATGACGTAAAAGTAACAGGCTGTTTAATTGGCAGGCAACTGGGGAAGAGAAAAAAAGTACAATGAGAAGAAGCATCAAGAAACAGGAAAAAGTTACTAGATAAGCAAATAATGTTATCTGGGCTTATTGGTGGTATGCATCAGGCAGCCCTGTGATCATCCATCACAGCTGGAGCAGAACAATAAACCAAACCTGTTGCTCTGCCACAGTGTCAGTTTCAGGGGTGAGGAAGGAGAGCATAACTAGTACCAATGCTACATGAATCATAAAAGAAAAAAAAAAAAACAGAAAAAAGTAGTCGTATCTGAAATAAATGTGTGTGATACTTATCAGAGTTTTGTATTTCTTTCACCTTTGATCCCAAATACAGTAAATTATGCATTTTTTCTGGTGCAATTCAATTCTTTTTTTTTTCTTTTCACAAGGAAGGTGTTTTCAGAAAACTGTTCCCACCCATTTATTACAACTCTTGGTGAGAGTCTATTACAGTTCCATTGATCTGTTCTGCCTGGCTTCTGAGAATCCTTTTAGCCACTTTGGGGTTGGTTGGCTGACTGGCTGTCTCCACACTTCCAGATACACTTTCAAAAGAATACATGAATGTTCTTCTAAACCTAAAACTCTCCATAAGAGGCGGAGCTATACTGATTCACAAAATCCTCCAATTTTGGCAGCATTTTCAAACAGTTGCAGTGAATTAATGCCAGCTGGTCCCTACTACAATCTTACAGTTAGAATTTCCTGAGTTAACCGAAGAACAGAGAACACTCACTCTACCTACCCAGTGCCAGTTTTCAATCCTTACACTGACAAAAGACATCTGACTAAATGGAGTTGCAGTATTTGTTAATGCAGCTATCTACTTAAAATAAAACAAACCAACCAAACCACCTAACTGACCCTGTTTCTTCATTCATATTATAAAGTCACCTGGCAACCAGTTTCATAAAAGGTTGTTTTTTCTTTTTAAAATGTATGTTATTATTGCATCAAGTATGTCTGGACCTCCTAAAGTAAATCTAAAGGAGCTACACCTACATGAAAGGTTAAATCCCCAAATTAAAATAGATTTTAGCTGATTATTGTATTTCTGAACTGAAAAGAAATACATTTACTAAAAAGTTTTTTAAATTACATGTTATATGTCACACAGAGTTGTGAAAATATTTTAAATTCAATATTTATTACCTGTTTCCACATATATAGGTGTATTTTGAAATGCATACTTTTCAGCACAATTCATAGTCTTTTCTTCTATTTCTAGACCACTTGAATCACAAAAAGAATCTTGCTCATTATTAAAACTAAAAAAATACAAAAAAGCAATAATTTGAAATTATTCTGTCCCTTTCTAACATATTACATTTAGAGCATTAAGAGACATTTGTATAAAAATGTAAACATTGCTCAATCTAAGATTTTTATATTTGACTAATAACAAATAGTAGAGTGAACTCATTTGTATGGAAGGCATTATTACTCACAAGAATATAATCACAATAATTAGTAATGTTGCTGACTTAAGAGTGGTAACAATAAATAGAATTTTCATGTTGTAAGCACATGTATGCAGCAGGTAAAACCAACACTCTTCTCTTACCACCAGCCACCAAATTCTAGGAAAGTTAAAAGTACAAACCTCTTTTTTTCATTATTTTTTCATATTTGGTGTAAAGTAGCCCTGAGAAGAGATTTCTTGGCTTTTGAAATCAAATTATCTCTAAATAAACTTAAAGCTGTTCATCAGCTTGAGCTATTTCCTGTCCTCCTAGTTCCGTTTATATTACCAGTTGAGTTTATATCATCCCCATATTCAGTTTATATCATCTAGTCCAGTTTATATTAACCCTGTTTACTATTAGCAATTCCAACATAGATTAGACTAGAAAGGGAGACAATACACTTCATCAAAATCAGCATTCATGTTATTTCATACATCAGCCACAAACAGTTCTTTACTTAACAAGAATCATAAACAACTTCTGGATGTGGGCAATCTGAACATGTTGTTTACTCATGGTTTATCTAGATTGTGAGAGATAATAAAGGAGAGATGAAGAAAAAACACCTCTTACCAATCCAAGTCTTCAAAACTTCGTAGCAAATCACTAGAAGATGTGATGCTGTTCTCTATTCCACTTCCAGTAAGTTCTGACTCTAAAGAACATTTGGATAAAGAAATAGCTGTATTTTCCAGTGAGCTCTCCATGTCACCTGGAATATAGAAAAAAATTAATAATTTTATTTTGCATTTGAGAAGCTGACATTAAGAATTTGACAAGGGCTCATTAGAAATGCTTGCCATATAGTCATGGAGGCTTAAGAACCAAAAAAACACTGACACAACCTGACGAATGAAGAATTATAATAACTTAAACTACAGGAAGAATTACTTAATCTTCAAACCAGATTTGTCTTTCTGAAGTTTCACAGCTTGCTTTCATATACTAATTTTTCTATAACCGAAACCTGTTAAATACATTGTTTTACCCTCCTGTCCGCGTGCACCAGCAACGTGTGTCTCTAAAGAAGCCCAAAGACATTCTAAATATTAAATGCATATGTATCTTTAAATTAAAGCCAAAGGTATGCATTATGAGGTGGACTGCTGCCAGCTACTTAAAGCAGGACTTAAATAAAAACAGGTTGAGAACCATTGTACTAAAGCATCCTTTGTGCTCTTCATGTGAATGTTAATGTTTCCAGGCTGGCTCCCAGACATCAAAAACCCCTGATCAAGAAAGTCTACCTATTTAAAATGAGAAAACACAAAACTATTTAAAATAATTTTAGGAATGATACACTTTTAGTATATGTTTTCCCTGGAAAAGACATTAAAGCACCATTGTTTATATTACCTTTGTATACTAGGGAGCTTCCATTCTTATATTCAGTATGTAGTGCTCCTGAAAGGCAGTCCTACAAGACAGCACAAAACCACTGACATATAGTCAGAATTTTCAGGGAAAGTGTATGTTACAACCTACTTGTTTAACAGTTACAATGCCTTGTGACAGCACTTAGTACAAACTACTGACTTTGAAAACAAAAGTGTTTTTTTTATATATAAACATAAATGGCCCTCATATTAATATAAAGAGGAAAAGATATCCCCCACAGTCTAACAATGAAATACTCATAGTGTTATACGTGAAAATATTTGAGAGACTATAAGACACTATGAAGACAGTGATGTAAAACAAGGGCATGAAAGTAGGATCAGGTAATCACGGAAGCAGCGCCATCCATCTTTACATCTAGGCTTTCATGTCAAAGTTTTCTGCTCCGCTTTTTCCTGCTAACTTGTAACTACATACCAAGAAAACAAATGACAGAAGTATTAGGCTACAAGAAAAATCAATGAAATGTACATCAGAAAAGATCAGACTCAACGCAGCTCTCATTAGCTTACTTGTATTTCACTGCATCTCTCTCCTGTGATCTAAATGACTGCTGTATTTTCTTGCACATACTGTTTTTTAAATGAAATAACAAAAAAGCACGAACAAAACTAGCATTTCCTTCCTTGCAAGCATTACAGTTTAAAGTCTCAGTGATACTTTTTAGGGATAACTTTTGAAAATTATTTTTTCTTTAAAGAACTGTTCTGTAATTCAAAGCAGAATTATCCCCTAAGAAAAACATAGCACACAGAGCACCACAAAATGCTATCTGAGTTGCAAATCCTTCTGGAGGAACTAAGGGCAGATACATCCAGATTTTAGCTCCTGAAGAACTCAAATCTTCACCTCATATTTAGGATGGTTCCTGATCCTAAAATGGCAAGTCATACTTCCTTGGAAAAAAAGGCTGGTTTCTGTATTCATTCGATGATTCCCAGGACCAACTTGATCTCCCAGTCCAACTATGTGTCTAGCCCAAATCCAGCTTTCAATCTCTCACAATCTTCGGCTGCTCATGGGTATTTTTACAATATATAGTAATATCCCTTGCAGCACGAATTTGAACATTTAAGGTCTGTTATTCCCTGGACACACTAGAAGCATTTGACCCATAGAATACAGATGCATGAAAGCAACTGCACAAATTAATCTCACTGCAAAAGAAACAGACTTCAGACAAAATAAAAGTAAGTACTTAGCCAGTGAATATTCCTTCTACAGTGTCAAAGACTTTTGAAACATCAGCATGTAGGAGGGGGTCTGGATTTTTAGTCAGATCAGTTTCCTAATCCAATGTACAGACTCATAAACACTTATGTCAGCACAAAAAAATGGAAACAGAGGAATCACAACACAGTTCCTTCATTCATACCAGTGCAAAGAACCTGGCATTCTCTGGTGTAAAACAACATTGCTTTACCTCAGCAACAGAATGATACCCATCATAATTTACTGCCTGGTCATTGCGGCAGTCTCTTATGAACTGCAGCTTTGATTCTCCTCTGGTTTGACAAAATACAGAACAATTTCCTGCTCCCTGAAAACAGAGCTAATCACTAGGCTTTATGAAAAACCGCAAACACTCCTAACACATTCTAAACAAGGCTGGCAATCGCTGTGGCAAACGAAGATATGCATTGAATGAGTTATTCTACTACCTGTACTGCAGACATGCCCGGTACACTACATCTAAGAGGGTTCACATACTATCTTGCCCAACAGGCAGACACCAGAAAGGTTTAGGCAAAAACTAAGCGCCAACTGCTCACACTGTGTTTTGGGAAAGCATAAAACCTGGAATTGCAATTTCCAGGGAAATTTCAAGCCCAGACAAGGATGACTCTTCAGTAGTTCCCCTGTAACGCAATCCGAGCAGAGGGACAGGGGTAGGATTAGAAAGAACACGCTTCTACACGCGCAGAGATCCTAAAGTCTGTTTAAATCCTATTTTTGGCTCTCACGCGTATGTAACACCACAGTGCTTACAACGAACCCCAAGGGAGGGGACACAGACCCCCCCCCCCCAAGCACCAGCTCCCCACCTCACTCCACTGGCGCGCACCCCCTCAGCCCTCCCGTCTCACCCCCGCCGGCCCCCGCAGGTAGCGCCGCTGCAAACGCTGGGCGGAGGGGCCGAGGCTCGGGCCGGAGGCCGCCATGGCGCACCGCCACACCGCTCGCGCTCGAAGAAACCGCCACCACCCGCAGCCGCTGGGCGCAGGCGCGGCAAGCGTCCGGGGACAGGCGGGAGCGCGGCGGCGCGCAGGCGCACACGCTCCTGCCGTCCGTTGGGGCCGGGAGAGGCGCAGTGGCGGCAGGAGGGCGCGGCTCCCGGGGGCGCGCGGGGACCGGCGCAGGCCTCGCTCAGGCCAAGTCAGGAGCGCCCAGGAGGCGGCCTCCCGCCGCACTCCGTTTCGCGGGACAGGCACACTGCACCGCGGCCGAGCAGCGCTTTCTGGGGCTTCGGCCTCCCTCGCCCCCTGCCCCGCAGGGGACCCCAGGCCGCAGCCTCACCCCGCCGGCCTGGAGCTGGTGCAGAGGAGCGTTACTCCACTGATCCATCCATCAACCGACTGCCGTACCGTGGACCGCGAAGGTATAAAATAAAACCGGAACTGGTTACATGTATAATTAATACACATGGAATCAAAAGTTGACCTGTTTCATTACACTGTTTTACAGCCTAATGCTTATCTTATGTAAGAGGCATTCCCACAGAAGCTTTAGAAGAATTCTCACCCCCCCTTAAAAAAAAAAAAAAGCCAAAATAAGGCAGAATACATCAGTTACATAACTCCAATTTACAGATTATAATGCTAAACTGGCTCTCGTGAAAGAAAACCCTTTTTAATGCCAGCACAGAGCTGTAGAGAAGTTTAAAAAAACCCCACCTTTATTCATGCATATTCACTATGGAGAGACAAAGTTCAGAAACAACCCTGCAACCTGTAAGCTACAGTAATTCACTGGTGCAGTGAGGTCAGAGAAGTCTGCCATAACGAGAAGACAGCACTAGCAGTGGATTATACTACAGCATTTCAGGTAACATCCCAGTGTCAAGGAGATAATGATTCTAAACTACTCAGTTTAGTAAAAAACTGTGTACAAAAAAAAAAAAGGGCATGCTTTAGCAAAAAATCAAAACATTTAAGAACTACTCTCCAGCTTTTGAATACTGCAGTGCTACTCAGAGACTTCAGACAACACAAACCAGCTAGCACAACCTGCTACCTGTCTCAGCTTGCTTTCTGCACATCAAAATGGTAAGTTTCAAAGGCCTTCAGCTTACTGACCAGCAATTAGCTCCTATAATTTGCATATATAAATAGAGATTTATGAGAGCAGGAAGCCAAATTATGCAAGGTTGGGTTTTTTTTGTAAACAAACCAGAGCAAAGACAAGACATTTATTTTAACAAGACTAAGATTTAATTTTTAAAATTTGACATTTAATACAAATATGTCAGGATAACACAAATACACCTGAAATATGCCAGTGTCTGAACTTTTAACATGCAAAAAAATCAATTAGAACACATAAAAAACCAACTATAAGCTGTAATTTTACATTTATACATCAGAAGTGTCCATTTTAAGAAGATGAAATAATTAGTCAATAACATCTAAATACTGATTTATACTGCTAGAACATCTGTATACTCAAAGCAATAATTCTATATCTGCCCACAGTCTGTAATGACAACTCTTCCATTTACTAGCCCTTTAGGAGAACCAAAGGATTCAATCTTTTTCACGATGTCCATTCCATCTTTCACAAATCCAAATACCACATGCTTGAAGTCCAAGTGTTCTGCTTTTTTGAGTGTTATGAAGAACTGAGAAGTATTCGTATCCCTGCCCTTATTTGCCATTGACAACAATCCAGGACCAGTGTGTTTCACTTCAAAATTCTCATCTTCAAATGCTGCTCCATAAATTGACCGTCCACCCGTACCATCATGGTTAGTTATATCACCTCCCTTAAGAAAAAAAAAAAAAAAAAAGGGACACAGCATTAACTTACATGTCCCAAAACATTAACCAACAGCCCAATTGTATTCCCTTTCAACAGCAAAGCCTTTGCTTTGGAAAAACTCATTCTTAGTTTTCACAAGTACCATATTTACTTAGATCTAAAGTATCTCAGCTTCAGCAGCTTTGTTCATTGTAACAGAAGCAACAGTGGAAAGTTTCTCCTGCTTATTCTACCCTCCTGCTACACACGGTGAGCACCCCTCTAGGTGTCTTTCCCATTGCCTGTTTCCCGCATCACTCAGCCCCGATAACTGGGATTTGCATGATCTCACTGGAGGCCTGTCCTTGCTTAGTCCCTCCAGGCACAGAACTGATCATCTGAAAAAGATTAAGGTACCAATGAGCAGTAATTTCTTGCTTCTACGAAGGCAGCGGCTTTTGCCACATTACTGCTTGTTTAAGAGAACAGCTACTGCTAGCAAGCAAGTCTTTTTCTGCAAGGCAGCAAGCTTCTGAGTCCTGATTATTTGACCATACCCACAAAGGTGACAGTATAGGTTATCATATCTTTTAAGGAAAGCCTTAATTCTCATTGAAAAGTTTCTCACTGTACCTAAAGAAAGTTTAGGCAAAGCAGAGCAAACTTAGAATATACTAATTTCAAGTGATAAAAACTCACTTTTTGTCAGGGTATATAATGGTGCAGTTAACTGTTTTAAGGAAGTCTATTCCTTACAGGATGTGGAATACCCCAAAACAAGCTTAAACCCTAAATGAGAGAAGTTGCTTTCCTTATCGGAAAGGGACCAAGTTTTAACAAAAGAGCCATAAAGGGCATACTTCAGAAACAGGTAATACCTAATCAAGAAATTAGATAATTTTTATTCTGGTGACAAGCTAATCATATATTACTGTCTACTCCTGAGTTTGTAGAAGGTTCTGTCTCCTCTTCAGGGATGCAGTGACATGCAGGAGCATTAGTGTAGTGCGTAAGGAAGTTTGCTTATTCTGCCTGTTACAAGACACTAAAACTCACTGATTTATTGAGTTTTAGGAAAGGAGAAGTCTATCTGAGCCATGATCAATCTCCTAAGCCTTCAGCATTTATAAAGAACTTGCTAGTGCTACCGAATGCACACAGTTTTAAAACCAATACTGTCTACATGGGAGTTCCAATGCGCTGCAGCTGATACTCTTGGAGAAAAGTGTATTTTAAGAACAGGCCACTGCACAATAATAAGATCTAGATGACTTCTTAGATTGAAACTTGAGCATCTAAAATACTTGCAAAATCAGTTTTAGCACACACATTATCTGAAATACAAAGTGCACTTTACAACAGAAGAGAAGCCTGGAAGTGTTCTTAGCAGGCGAGCATACAGAAGTTCCTCTCAGCAGAGAGAGAATGCAATGCTGAATGGTAGTTTTGGGAACTCCTGCTTTCCTTGGTGTTCCTGTTCAGCAACAGTCCCCTTGTCCATTGTAAGAGGAGATCTCCATCTCCATTTTTAGTTACCCACTAACATGGCAACACTAGGTAAACACTAAAGCATCAGGCAGCTGGCAGACAGGTAAAAAGCATTTGGCTTACAGCAGCATGTGCTGCTTGCACCATTTCTCATCTCCTTGTAGGGAAAGGGCAGAGTGTCTTGCGCACTGGATTCATTCTACCAACAAGAACATGCTATCCTGTACCAGTGATTTTTTGAAGTGCCATTGTTAGTCAAGATGCATGTCATTCTCTCAAGAGTCTTTCCATTATGCTTACCTGACACACAAAGTCTGTGACTATTCTGTGAAAGCTAGAGTTCTTGAATCCAAATCCTTTCTCTCCTGTGCACAGGGCCCTGAAATTTTCAGCAGTTCGAGGGACTATATTTGAGAACAGCTCCATGGTTATGTGTCCTAAAGGTTCATCATCAGCAGAAACTTCAAAATACACAACAGGGTTGGTATCCTTTGACAGTCCCGCTGCCAGAGATAAGTGTCCCTTCTGTAGTTCTGACAAGCTTTGCTGGCATTCTTCAAACTTCCTCTTAAAAGAATTAGCCATTTCTTGGCTTTTAAATCTGACTGCAAGTTGTTCTACTTTTACTTCACCATCTGAAAATAAATCCAAGAACAGTTTTCTTTAGTTCTATTCAGTATAGTCAGAAATGAATGGCTTTCATCTTATATAATCTCCAAGGAAAAATAAAGCCACAAAAATTACAGACCACATAGAAAAGAACAAAAACCACCCAAAAAACTCACCAGCATAATCTGTGGCTGTCCAAATTAAAGCATTGCTTGATGTATCAGAGGGCACCAAGTTCATTTCTTTGGTGATGACATGGTTTGCACAGACTTTAAGAACTTGGTCCCTTCTCATTAGGACTCTATAGCATTTCTTCTGTGTATGGAAGAGGATCTTTATCTCCCCGACACCACGCTCCTTCCACTGAGTAGCATCTCTGTCCCATCTGTAAAGTTTTGCCCTCTCCTTGAAGAGGATTTCTTCATCTTCTTCTCCAGATTTTACCTCCACCTGAAAAACAGCACAGTGGAGTACCTGTGATTTCCCAGAGAGCTGCTGTCATCAATGATATTAAGTAGTATTACATACAGTCATGACAATTCTGACATATTACAATGAAAAAATATTCCGTGTGTTTGTTCCTTTCTCCTACACCATATTCATCACACACCAAAATGAGTAAAATGCCTCACCTTTTCAGAATTCAAGAGCCCAAGAAATTCTGCTGTTTGAGATTATTGCAGCAGTGCAATACTACTTTGCCATGCTGCATGTGGGTTTGGTGGGTGTTAGATGAGCAAAGGCATAAAAAATTTTGAAGAAGGTAGTTCGTAACATGTCTTCAACCACATCAGATTTGCTGTTCAAATTAAAGGACACTGCATACTCTTTATTTGTGCTCTGTCTTAATAATTATACTGAACTCAAATTATATTATTTATAAGAAAGGCAGATGATATGGCTATAACATCAGAAAAATGTGAAGTGATTTTTAGGCATACTAAGGCTAAATACCAAATCAAGACATGAACAGTGTGAAGCCTCACTAAGTCATCAGGCTACCCTCAAAGCTGAAGGTTCCCCTACTTCTTGAAAAACAATTTTCAAACTAACAAAGTTTGTTCCCAAGCCTTCAAGTGAGGTTAATTGTACTACATCTTTATTACTCAGTGATTCCAGAAATCTCTTGCCTAGCTTAGACTAAAAATTAAGTTAGCATGGCTTTCACAGAACTGAATCTACAAGTCATTGATACAAAGCCACAGCTGAGCTGTATTAGCACTAACAGTTATTCAGTTCCCCACCTTGGTTTTCAGCTGTGCTATAATGAATCAGTTTTGGCTGTTACAAGTTGTGTGTACAAATTTGCATTCTGATCAACACTCAGTCACGGTATAATAAAATAAACTTTGAAGACATTAACTGATGCACCAGACACTTCCCCAGTGATTAAGCTGTAGTAGGATTTAAAACAGCAGGTGTTTCTACATAGGCAGTGCAAGAAATACAGAACAAAGCACATGACACAGAAAGCAGAGTTAGTCAAGCAAAGCATTTTGTAAAAAAACTTGCTTTGTTAGCAGCATGCTTATCTTAATGTTGTTTTATATCCCAGAAGTCCCCTTACCTCTGGTAAGGACACAATTGGCTCAAAGTGGATGTCATCACTATGTACCACCTCATCATCACTACCACCTTCATCTTCATCTGTTTTACGGGTTGTCTCTCCAAACACAGCTGCTCCTGTATTCGCCCACTTGAAGTTTTTATCTATAATTAAAATATTTACATTTTTAACTTT
>VZTO01007358.1:29903-40021 GCA_013400615.1 Syrrhaptes paradoxus | reverse complement strand
AAAAAAAAATTATTTTAGTGTATTTTAGGTTTATGTGTGAGAAAGTTATGGTAAAAAAATGGGTTATATGATCCACAGAGCTGAAGTCAGTTTTCGATTTCTTCAGTGCTATATTATCCCCATTGCACAGGATAGAGAGTGTACATGTAATCCAACTTCTGTTCTCCCTGGGGTCAAACAAGTGATGTTCTCCTACAGAGATTTTCTTTATGGCTCTATAAAATCACTTTCTTCTCTTCAGCTGTTCCATCTTGTTACATGGATGCATATATCCTAGAAGCACTTGCAAATTTCTGATTTTCCTCCCCTCCTTTTGCTGTAATCAGTTCCTGCCAGCTACTTCCATAAGTGTATATTGGCTTATTGTCAATTTGCCCAGCTTAATCTATGTAAATACCTATAAGTGCTTTTATCTTTACTCTCTTTCCCTTCCCACTTTATTTCTCCTGAGGTTCTCTGCATCTACTCTGATTTGTGTTCCATGCAGCTCTGTTCCCAAGTTTTGAGTAGATATATGCACTTATCCTGTACATCTTTGCAGCTATCTGATACCTGCAAATTCTATATGTCTTTCAAGCAGTGCCTGCTACATTAATTTGGCCCTGTAGAGAGGTTTTAGATCTTTTTAGGAATCAAGAGCAAAACCCTTTTTCAATCAGAAAAGTCCTGCTAGGCTGATTTTCCCTAGTTCTCTATGGAGAACAATATCATGCTCAAATAGAAAATACGGTCTGACTGCATACGCAGCAGTCGCAGTTCTTGCTTCCCAGCTGCAAGTAGTGAACTCCCAGCTCCTCAGACTGAAAGACAAAGGCTCTGTTTCTGTCCAGAAAAGTCCAAGCTGTGGTCTAGCAGATGTGGGGGAGCTGGAGGGGAGTGATGATCCCAAGTTAGGACCTAGGATAAGTTTCTAGTTATCATTTACTCTTCTTTTGCATATTTTTTATACCTGTTCCACAAATGCTCCACAAATGTAATTTGCCCACAGCCCATCTCACTGTGCTGTTGTGTAAATACACCTCAGGCCAGGGTCTCTTCCTCTGAACCTTTCTTCCTTCTCAGCCTCAAATCCCTGGCAGAACAGGAGAAATGAGAGACATTCTTTCTCTGTCCATATGGCTGGTGAATACTCTGTCACAAAAAAACCTTATTCAAGGAGTTGCTTTGTGTTATTGTTCCTGAACAGTACTTCATAGTGTCTTGGACTTAGGGTAGCATGTGTCCTCATGATGTTATTGAGAAATGGACAGTGAGAAACACTGGTTAAAACAAAGCAAAACAAAAACCTACTAAATCAGCAAGAAAGAAAAAAGAAGTAATCTATGCCTTGCCTCTTGCCTCATTGAAAGAGGGAACTCTGCTTCCCGCTGAATGTTTATATTTTACATAGACTGATGCATGACATGAGTGTGAAGCATATGCTGTGCTAGTTGATGATAGAAGAACTAAAGCCCCAAGCCCAAGGTGGTGGTTTTTCATGGTACGAATCTGCAAATTATTTTTTGTAATCTGATCTGCATAGATTAGCTTAATCTGTATTGATTTTTTATATACAGTTCTATACAACAAAGGCCATTTCCTCAGGGGCTAACTTTACATCACCTTTTGGAGTCCTACATCTCCATAGAAATGGCTTTTATGATAGAAAGTATTGGAAAGTGTTACCTAAATGAAAAATACGGAGCGTTCCCAGATAGCTACTTAGAAAATCCAAGTGTTTCTTCACCTATAAGAATAGTAATAGACAGAGAGTAGATATTGCAGCCAGAGGTTTATGCAGAGGCATTTCCTACATTGCTCTCATTAACATTTCTCATCATTTATAATGTGCTTAATGGTGTACTGTCTTCTCACTAATATATTGATATGCCAGAATATATAATAATAATATGGTATATACACCGTACATAGTGTACTATATTGTAGCATTTATTATGAAATAATTGTAATATAAAATAATAGCGTCAGAGATGGCTTCAGACCTTCAAGTATCTTTAAGGAAATGGTTTAGCGTATTTTTCCTTTTCGAATTTATATGTGAGCTAATATGGAAAGATGGCTTAAAGGTGGTTATGATTCTATTTTTGACCAGAACTAGGTTTTCTTTTGAATGCTGTTGTAATACTGTATTTTGAAGCAGGTATCATCTCCAAAATGTAATTTTAGAGACAGGTATTAGAGAGCCAAAATAGGAGTTTATTTATCACAAAGGGGAAACTCCTAATTTCTCAATTACTTGGGAGTGAGCTGATGATGGAAGGAGAATGGGAAGGATGTGGATAATCCTTTGCTTATCAGAAAACGATGTATTTCCAGACCAAAAACTCAGGAAAACAGAAGGCAAGTGACAATACCAGCAGCATCCAAAAATGTATGCATCATTGTGTCTTCTTTTAAAATCTTTCCAGGAACACTTTATGCCTACTCCTGCCCTTGGGGCCAGTAGAGTTCTCCTTTGCAGTTTCATTGTGCAGCTTCTTTCAGGTCTGTTTTTGGAGGCTGAAGCTGGATTTCAAGGTCACTGAGTTGCTAGAAGAGCAATTACATCAGAAGGTTGCAGTGCTAGGCTCTTGCACCAAGTCATCTGCCAGCAACAGAAAACTTGTCCATTATCTTTCTATTTTAGGAATGTCCACAATGTCTTTTTTGAGAATGTAGGTTTTGATTTTGATCTGACTGTATTTTCTGAGCAGTTTGTGATTATAAACTGGAAGTGTTTTCAGTCAAGCTCTTTGACAAATGGAAATAGTTTCCGTAGTTGCTCTCTGCTGTTTTGGGAGTAATTTCATTGCAAGTAAGGTGTACTGTGGGCAGAAGTTGTCCATTCAACAGGCCACTGCTCAGTAGTTGTTTGCTGGCTGCTGACTGGATTGCAGAGATCTAAGTCCAGACACACAGGCAATGTGGAACTAGAGCTGATTTTAAACATTTTTTCTCATCCTGCTATTTTCTTTTAATGCAACTGTAATTTTAATGGATGTGTAAGAAAGACAAATTATTTTATAAAGTGGAAATTATAATAAAACTTAGATCAAAGGTTCTGGTAGAAGATGGAAGAGTGGTTTTGGCAGACATAGCATAATGAAACCTCTCAGATTCATTATGTCCTATGCTCTGTTCTCAAGGCATAAATTATTGTGCTGATTTTTAAAAAACTGACCCGCTAATAATAATTTCATTATATGTTACCAGATTCAGGCATAATTTTGTTATTTATGCAGTCTGTTAAAGTCCATGTACTCTCTTGCTTTCAAGATGGATGATTTAAAATACAAAGTTCAGTGTGTTTCCTCAGGCAATAAGAAATGCAACATGACATATAATGTCTGACAATTAAGAGAATACTGGCACAAAATTAAACAATAATCATTTCAAATGCAATAGGAAATGTGATGATCCAAAATATTCTCCTCTTCTTGCAGAAAAACTGATGATCCTAGGTAGGAAAACATGTAAAAAGAATTTTTGGATGAAGGAATTTGTTCCACATAACCATATTTTACTTTTCCCCTGACAAGTTCTTTGAAGATTCCTATTTTAATGGCTGTGGAAAATCCATTGAAGATCTGGAAGATAATCAGCATTAACAAACTTGCCTCGCCTGTGCTTTTGTAGGATTGTCAAATACAATCTTAATTTGCCACAGGCATTGTGTATTTATTAAAAGTGACATTTTCCCGTTTTCCTCCAAGCAGATGGCTCACATGTGCAAAGAAAACTAAGTTAGAGAACAAAGACCATATGTAATGCCTTAAATGTTCCTCAGTTGCAATATTTCTGAATTTTCTTAAAGTGAAGACCTGAAACAGATTCTTCCAATTGCTACCTGTGTGGCAAAAGTTTTTAATTAAAGCATTTACAACATGAACTGCCTGCATAATTCTTGGGTAACTAATTTTCGGGTCAAGCATGTCATCTGTGTGTAGGTATACATACGTATACATACACATGCTTACAAACTTTCCATGTCCTCAGTGGTATTTTTTTTCCCCAAAAGCCAAATTTGCTAACTGTAGAATGGGTTAAGTTTATGTTATAGCCTATTTCTGGTTTGTATTATTAAGACCAGATGTAATGTATATTAAGCTTGATAATTTTATCCTGGACATTTGCTTTACAAATTTAATTTAATACAGATAGGCTTTTTTGAGCTACGCTACATAAAGTCTTATGCATGCACAAGAGGAATTAGTGAGATTAGTGTCTGTGAGCACTCTGCAGGGGATTCAACATACAGCAATAATTTGGGTCACAGTGCCTGATAAAGTCAATGGTAGTAATTTTTAGCATAAATATGAGCTGGTGGAGCATTCCAGAAAGCAAAACTTTTTGGACTTTTGACTGAGTAAGTACTACCGTCAGATCATGTTTGTTTAACATCTCCTTCTGCAAAATCCATTCATCTGTCTCGGTTGAGTTTGCCAAAAGTGCATGTAGCTGGATTAGCCTTTTACATGGATGGCTAAGTGTAAACAAAGGATTTAATACTAGCCTGTAGGTCATGCATCAGAGCTAGGAGGTTCAAATGCAAGACCTTAAATTCTGTCTCTTTCCTAATTAATCTAATGTTGTACGCACATCACGTGTATGTGTCTAAAGGAATATTAAGAGTATTGATAATGTTTTTTTTTCTTTGGATGTCTTCAAGTGAATAACAGAAAAATGGATCAGAAACTTTAATTTCTTGGTAAAACTGTGAGTAGTGCATAAGCTCTTTGCAGAATCAAGAACTCGCTCTTTTGGTTTTCATACATTCATTTGAAATGCTTTATTTGCTTCAAAAGGATTAATCTTAATAGCTTTAAAAATGAAAGTCTAAAACTAGCAGGAATTGTTGGCTTAGGACCTACAACAGGGAATTAGTGGCTTCCCACTCACCACTAATGAGTGGATTTTTTTTTAAAGCTCTGTTTATTTGTGAGCACTGTTGAATACAAATTCTTTTTAAACAAGTTATTTTAGGGAACCTGCTCTGCTTGACTTTTAAAAATATTCAACAACCATATTAACAAAATGCCATTTGCCTAAATGGCAGCATAACTTCATCTCACATTAAAAAAATGCAGCATACTTAAAGAAGAAAATATCTAGATTACTAGTAACTACATAGTTCTGAAAATTTACCTTCAAAACTGAATCTTTTCTTAGCATCAAGTACTTTTAGGGCAGCCTAAGATACAAGTACGTGCTATCATTCGCACTGTCATTCTGTATTCAATATACTACATAAACATTCAAGAAAATTAATATTTAAGGTGGTGAGTAAAGCGATTTACTGATATTGAAGACTGCATGCCTTAAGAATATTAGGGGAAATAAAAGCTTCAGTTATTTGGGTTAGCATACGTGTTCCTCTGTAAGAGTTTCCTCTTTTATTGAGTCCTCTGTTATTCCTTTTTCATGCTGATAACAATAAAAGAACATTGAACAGAATAAAACTAGAGTAATAGTGGGGTGAATGAGATCCTGTATTTTGATATGTGAGGACAGAAGTAAAAAAAAAAATAAATTGTTTCTTGGCTTTTGGGAACTGAGCAGTAACGCTCTTAACTCTAAGGCTTTCTTCCAGATTTCCTGTTTTGAATCCTCAATGTGTAAGAGAAAACTATTTAGCCCGGTTTAAGAATTTTTTTCTGTTCTTCCACAACTTCAGGTTTTGTTTAAAATTTTATTTTTTGTCACTGTTACAAAATGAAATTTTCTTGTGATGTTTTCATCTTCTTGATGCCATGCTTTTTCCCTCTTTATGTTTTTCTGCTTTTATATTTTCAATCATAATATTCTTTTTGCACCATTTTTGTTTCTGTGCTGAAACACTGGTGTGTGCTGTTTCTGATGTGCAGTGTGCTATGATGAGCATTTCTGGGTAGCTCTGGTCAAGGTGGATGCCTCAGGCTAACACAGGAGTCTGAGCAGCTGCGTGAGTTGCAGGTGAAGGTGGTTAAGCTGAACCCCAAGCAGCTAGCCGCTTTGCTTGTTCTGTTTGTGGGTGTGTTTTTGTGTTGGGCTGGGATTCTTAAATAAAGGCTTTCCTGAATCTTCTTTCTTTACATACCTAACAGTCCTTAAAAATGAATTAATTTTCACCAGGAAGCAGAATTGCAAAGCTCTGGCCATCTGCTGTTGCTTAGCAGGGGAGTGATTCTGGTCCTGGAACAGCATACCAGAAAGGTCAACTAGTTTTATTTCCTCAAAATTACTCCATTGACAGGTTGACCTGTAATTGTCTTTTTCCACTGTAACAAATTAAAACTCTGTTAGAGTGGGTAGTGATTTGCTCCATTATCTGTAAGATGGAGGTGGGGTAATTTACTGCATTCCCGTTTTGTGATAGAATTGCCCAGATTAATTTAGGAAAAAAAAATACACTATGATAAAATGTAGCATTAAGTGGATTATACTCCAACTTCTGCATCATCCAAGTGGATATTTCATTTTGCATTTCTGAAGTGATGTATACAATAAAAAACTGTCCTTGTTGTTGCTTTTGCTAAAAAGCACACACAGTAGAGCTGATTGTTGTTTGGCCCTGGTGAAGGTATATCTTGGGGAGATAAAGCTCGAGTTCATTACAGAGGAGATCTAGAATAAATATATATATTAGTTATATATTTATTATAAAAACATTTTTTAAAGTTCAGATTAGTGCATGGTACCAGAAAATATTGAAAGGCGTTGCTGCCTGACAAGGAGGAGAATGTTGAGCTAGTCATTGAAATAATTTAGGTTAAAATTGCAATATTTGAAAAGCAAATATATAGAAATGTATGGAAAATGAACCATTTACAGTAACATGCAATTGTGTATCTGCAAATGTAGGACTGCTTTTTTTCCTTGTTTATCCCTTGGCAGTTTGCAGCTGAACTGCTACGCATCAGACTCCGTCATTATGTCTGGCAGCTGCAGTGCAACATGGTTTTAGAACTTTCTGTGATTTAAGCAGTGAAGCACAGCAAGCGCTTTATTAGCCAAATTAAAAAAAAAAAAAGGCCAAAAACCTTGAATTGAGATATTTTCTGTATCCATGGTAATGACGCTCAGTAAGACAAGAAGCCTCCAATGCATCATCATTACTGGCAGCCTGCAACAACTTGCCCAGTTCTGAGTTGCCTGATACACACAGGATCAGCTTCATCTCCTGGCACCACTTTTTGCCCACTTTTGTGGGCAGACTCATCCTCATAGAACAGTCGGCTCCCTCAAAATTTTGTTTCTGAATCTCAAATGCAATGGTGTTAGAAAGAAAAAAAAAAGTACAGAAATTATGAAAAAGTGTCTATTGGGTGTGGATTTGGTTTCCCTCAGATCCCTTGGAATGGTGAGCTTGCGGGATCTCCCAAGATGAGCAGATTCTTTCCTTCTGCCCCTCAAAAGAGTATTTTCATGTGTATTGTCAACACTCCTTTAGATGTACTATGACATGTAAATCACTGGATAACCTGGACCCTACAGTAATTTATAGAGAGGCTAAGTGATCTGGAAAAGAAGCCACAAGTTCAGTTGGAGTGGGGGAGATAATAGATATTAGCCAGAGAGGGTTCTGAAATACACTTTTTTCAACGTTTAGTGCTGCTGGCATGAAAGTTTTTGTCTTGTATTTACGCTTTGCTTCGTTTCAGGGGGTAGCACATGGATAATATATATGAAAATGAGGGACCTTCTCCTTGTTTCTCTATGGGCAGTGCACACGCTTCTTATTTCTTTTCTAGCCTTTTTTTGTCAATAGGAAATGTACACTGCTTAGATTTATGCTAGTGGGTTGTTTTGTTGGCTTTTTAAAAATCTGAATAGCACATAGATGGCAAAGCCATGAAGCAACTGGAGCGAAATATCATTTGTGTCTCCCACGTGCATACCTTTAAAAATAAGAATGAAAATTAAAGTGGCTCAGGGTAGAAAACACAAATGAGAACTCTAACTGTGTGAGTAGACCCGCTTATGTAAATCTCTGAAATAATCTTTAGAGAAAGTACTACCATTGAAAGCTATAAATATTTTTTAATTCTTTCTGAATGAGAATCAATGTGAGGAGGTGTATAACTCCAGTTCCAGTGCAGAACAATTTTATTCCATTTAAATTTTAAACAGAGTTATTGAAGTTAGATAGTGCTCACATTTGAAGGTACATCTTTAGGGATGGTTAAAGGTAAGGTACATTATATTTCAGGTGTAACTACCAGTCAAGCTCTATAGCACCGTTTATGGTTTTAAACATTATTCCCTTGGGTCCCTTCATGCCTTGTGCCATTAGATGAAAAATTCAAACAAAAGCTGAACTGACTCCAGCAAAACCATTAATCTGGCAGGTATGTACAGAAAATACTAAAAATCCTTAATGAAAAAAATACTTCAGGAGACATTTGCATCAGCTTTCTTAACATATTTTCAAATAGAGATTTGAAAATAGGTATTTGTAATATAGGTAACTGTTTAGGTAGGAGTCTTTTAAAATATGATAGTATGGGCTCTGTCTAGTTAGGTGTATACTTTGTTGGAGTTGTAGATTTATTGGTTTGAAGGCACCTCTGGAGGTCATCTAGTCTAACTTCCTGCTCCAGGTAGTTCACTTGCAGGTCAGCCACAGGTGGATTAGCCAAACCCCAAAAGCCTCTAGGGTGGAGATGCCACAGCCTTACTGGGCCACCTGCCCCAGGGCTGCTCTAGGGAAAACGTTATTCCTGATGTCCAGCTGAATCCACAAGGCTGCAGTTTGTAGCTATTGCCCACTGTTACATCATCTGCCAGGACTGTCATCTTTGGAGTGCCTTTTCAAGTACTGTTCTGTTGCCACTCAGGCAGCTCTCCTGCAGACTAAACAAGCCCAGGTCCCTCAGCCTCCCCATGCTGGGCTGTGTGCTGTAGGCTGCTGACCACCCTGGTAACTGGACTTCTGTTGGAGAGCCAAAGCTAGATAGAGTATTCCAGATACAATGCCAAATAGAGGAGAGTATCTTCCCTCTTAAAGTCTAATTACATCTGATTACATTTATAGGCTAATTGCATCATGTCACAGTGTTTGAGAAATGTTTGAGAAATATGGTAAGAGATTTTCTAAAATAATGCTGTTCTTACAAGTTCCACAAAAAATGGGGTGTGCTTTCAGGAAGTCTTGCCAGCATAAACAGTACTACGTAGATCTGAGAAATCAGTGCATGAATCTTCTCTATTGTAATTGTAAAAAGCGACGTAAAGCCTAGTTACCTCGTACTTAAGTTGAAGTTCACACTTGATTAAATAGCAGAAGGAAGGCAACGTGGAAGGTGATTGTGGGCTAGTTTCATCTTTGCTTTCTGGCTGGGAAGATCTATGATATCTCTGTGCATGCAGAATGCTTTTCATCTCTTCCAACAGAGATGTTGCGAGTCTCCACACAAGTGTTGAAGATGATGTGTGGGATTTGCTTCACTACTATTTTTGAAATCCATTTTTAGTTGTCTAATTAAAAGGTAATATTGTTTTGAAATTATATGTATAAAGCAGAGATGATGTAATGACTCAAAAAGTAGTAACTGCAGTACTCATCTTAATTTCATACAGTACAAATAACAGTCTTAAGGGTAATGAGAAAATAGTAGATGGATCCTATCACAAATTTCTGTAAGTCAGTCGTGTAAGCTTTTATATATAAATTGTATTTGAGCAGAATCTCTTCTATAACTGCTTCTAACCTCTTGACTTTCTTTGTAGTCCTTTTTGCAGTTTGACATACAACAGCTCTCATTTTAATAAAAAAGTGGAAATGGATTTCCTGTTTTGCTTGCTTTTTCTTTCAATTCAACTTAAAGGATACTGATTTCTTTTAGAAATGTATTTGTTGTGAGCAATCAGATCAGAACTGGGGTTTAAATGAAATACGACTTGAAATAAAGAGGCAGAGTCAAATTTGTTTGTAATTACAAAACTGTTTAGGACTCAGTGACCAAAAAACTTAAAATTCTTTATTTTGTGATGACAATCAGGGACCCAGAAAGAGTAGTTTTTCATATGATGTTAGTTTAGTAACCACAAAGATGTTTGTATCCCAGAAATCTTGTTCTCTTGGTACAAAATGTGATAACAGTGGCATGCAGCCAATGTGGTAGAAAAGCAAAAGCAATTAGTGTAAAAAAAAAAAAAAA
>VZTO01007358.1:0-19353 GCA_013400615.1 Syrrhaptes paradoxus | reverse complement strand
TCTACCGGAAGGGTCCTCACCTATACACTGGGCATGACGTGTATGTTATGGAATAGATTATTGGCTATTCTGAGTTTCAGTCTTAACCTAAGAGCAAATCCTAGGCTAGCAGCTAGGGCAGCCCCCCCCCGCCCTGTCTGTGAAGAACAAAGAGACTGAACGACCTTGAGGTATCCTAGCAATAATTATAAACGATCCTTTCTTATTAACTTTTCTGAGCATAAATCCAAAACACAGACCCTTGCTAGCTAGAAAGTTAACTCTGTTTCTGCTTAACCCAGGACAGTTAGCCTCTTAGCATTGATAAAGCAATTTATTAACTACTTCTGTGAAGATCTCTGTACAGTATCTCCTTCCTTCCAGATTTCCCCACCTTCTAGAAAATTAATTCCCGCATTTAAGCGATCATATTGAAATGGTGAAATAGGCTTTTCCTTGTCACCTGTGTCCTTGACTTAGCTAGTATGTTGGAGTTTATCTGAACCACTGAGCCAGGGTAGAGGAGCCAAAAAAAACCCATACAAAGTATTTAGCTAGGAGTGGGGCAACCCTGCTAATGGCTCAGAGTTCTCCTCCCTTAATCTGTCCTAGTAACCTCTACATTCAAATTTCAAGTAGAAAAATACATATGAATCTGCAAAGATTTTAGAAACTCATAGTTATCGACTATGGATCTCAGCCTTGAGGAAAGTCCAACCTTGCTGATAAAGGGAATTAAAGTGGCGAAGTAAAAGTACTGGCAATTGAGCAACTTGTGTAAAATAACCCAATAACTCAGGAGTAGGGCTAGGATTTTAAATTTTAGTCTTGAGTATGACAATTTAGCTCTTAAATCATGCTGTAGATGCAATGATGCACTTGGGAAACAAACTAGCACTGATTCTGAAACAATACCAGCTAATAAATGTAATGGAAAAATGTTTGCATAGCTAGTCAGTGTATTGCCCAGAATGAACTATATGTGGAAAGCTGCAAAGATAAAAAAATGTTTAGGGTCGTCTTGCAGATGGCAATTTATGTAAGGCTAAATTAAGCCTATGCGGTAAACTGTGGCTAGAAAGGAGCTGTGTGCTTCTCCAAAAGATCCATAAGGATGTATAATTTCCATGGGTGACTTCCCAGTTTCTAATGTCCCTGTTTTGGAGACAAGTAACTGCTCTTCCAGTCCTCTAGTCTTGGCATGACTTGCTGCCTGATGCATTACCAAGGAGAAGTTGCATTCTCTCCCTGGGCACACCAGTCTCACGCTCCAAATTTCAAGTAGAGCTGAGGTCTAGGGTGTGGGTGAAATCTTGTTCCATGGTTGCATGCATTTAGGACAGGTGTGATCCAATGTGTACAGGCCAGGTAAAAGAATTCTGCACCACTGTATGAAGTCTAGCAGCTGAGTTGGTACCCTACAAATGTAGGAAGTACACCTTCCTCCTGAGAAAGTGGAGTAGCTTTTGGAGTGAAAGAGAATGAATGTTGGGAATAACACATACCTGTTCGTTGTAAAAAGCGTAGATCTTACTTTAGTTAGACTTGACATGACATGTACAATCAGTGGTATTTATAGATAGATGATAAAAATGGGCATTTAGGAAACNGTCTGTATTTGCGCAAGGATATATATCAAGCTGAAAATATACACTGGGGACTAAGTAGATAATCTCATGAGGTCTTTTAGTCCTGCAATTCTAAACTAGGTTAGGTATGTTCTAGAGTATTATTTCTGTGTGTTGAAGTTTTAAATTTCTCTATTTAAACATTTCTATTAATTATAAAATCATTTGAATATAATTAAAATTCAGTATTCTATCATAAATTAGAACTGAAGAATTACAGGGATTGGATGAGATTGGTGGGGTTTATTTTTTTTCAATTTGTTCAAATAGCAATGGTGATTAACTAATTATCTTTGTCCAGTGATAGACGAAAAGCAAATGTCTTTCCAGCCCATGTGGCTTTTACATAGCATTAAGATGTGATTTCCTTTTAGTAGCTGGCATGTAGGCCTAGTAAATTTTTATTTGATGCAATGAAGGTAAGTTACAAAAGTGAACAGGCATAAGGTTTATGGCATATAGAGATATTGCCTGGATGTCAACCTGTTAAGATCTATCCAGATTCTTAGACTAGTTAGAAATGTGTGGGAGAAAAGACCTGTATATGTACTTTTTATATATGAAAAAAACAGCTTTCCCTTGAGACACAGAAGGAAAAATGCAAAATGTAGGGTGACTGATAAGTGACTACTTTGTTCTCAGCCTTGTTTTTATGTGGGTTGTAGTCAAGTAGTAAGACTTAGGTAGTTCTTGTCCTCTGTAGATCTACAATTGCCTCAATGCTTCTGGCATCCCAAAGTGGCTGATGATCATAATTTCTGGTCTCAATCAGGAGCCAGTGATAAATTGCATGTAATTATGTCTGCTAAAATATTTGTATTGCATGTTCTTTATTTACAGTGATATAAACTGTAAGGTTTAGTGAAAGACACGTTCCTTGCTGCTGCATAAAGCCAAATAGCCTCCAAAAGGGAAAGCAAGAATTGAGACCTTCATTGCAGCAAGGAGTTGCTTAGTAACTGCTCCAGTGCAGGGGATAGCATTTAGTGTAGTAAAGAAATACTTGCATGTTTATTGGAAGAGGAAATCTCTTGGAGACTGGCCAGACTGTCTTCAGCATCAGGCAGGAATAGGAGTGTTGAGGTGAAAGGCACATCTCCTATATAAAGACTCAAAGAAGAGCTAGGCCATAGGAGATGGCAGATGGCATAAGGGAAGGCTGTGTGCCCTGTGATCTGAAATTCTGGTTACTGTGTCGTTGGGAGGGATGAGTAAATCAGCAAATCAACAGAGAGAAGTTTTACAAAACAATATGAAGCAGGTTTTTTTTGGAGTTTTTGTTTTTTTCCTTTTTTTCCTCCAAATATCTCCATCACACTTGCTATTTGGTATTCAGCAATGGGCTGACTTGGTTCTATGTGTAGCTTTATAATTTTTCAAATATATATATATATTTTCCAAATATAAAAAGCAAAACCTTTTGCTTCTGAACAGTTTACGTTTCTGTCTGATGTCTGAGATCCAACTATAGAATTATATACATGCTGTTCTCTACTAAGATTTCAGAAAAATATGACCACTTCTGTTCCTTTATCTTTGATTTCTTTAATCTAAATGTTTTTAAGAATCAGTTCTGAGCATGCTCTCTTACCTCATTTTTACATATTTGGAGCATACTTATCATTATTTAGAGGTCTGGGTCCTTTAAAATAAGTTGTTAAGCAACTTTAAAGCCCACATTCTCAAAATTGCAGGAGAGAACTAGACATGTGAGTCACTTTGACATTTTTGAAAATATTGCTTCAATCCTCTCTTTCATCTTGCAATTTCAAAGGATTAAAGGCTTGACTTTCCTTTTAAGTCACAAGCCTGCATTATCACTGAAAATAGTGGCACTGTATTTCAAGATGCATAGAGCTATCTATCCATCCTTAGAAGACTTCTGAAAGCATGTTTGTAAACTAGGCAGATGTAATGATCATCTTGACAAGCGGTAGGTCTGTGGAGACATGGGCAGCTCCAAGAGTGCAGGTTTAGGGATCTACACTGGAGTTAAAAAATATTTTTTTATTTCTTATTTTTTTTTCTTTCAACTGACTTGTAACTATTTCAACATATCTTGCTCTTGGGTGTAGTAGAAGATAAACAGAGAAACTCCAACTCTTTGGGAAGAATAGAATGGAGGAGATGGGTTTGGGACTTGCTTGGTTTGAGGTGCCTCAGTAAATACACTCTTATAAAACAGAGAAAACAGATAAAACAGAAAAAAAAAGTTACTTGGCTAAAAGCACTGATTTTTGCTATTAGAATAAGGTGAGAACAAACATATGTTTATGAAAAAGAGCACTCAAATATAACATGGTTGTTGTGGTGGGTCTTTTTTTTTTTTCCAGAGCTGCTTAGCTTATGTACTTAAGTGCCAAAACAGTATTAATATTTATATTATCTCTCACTAGTTCCTACACTTGGATGTTATATTACTGAAACATTCTTTTTCATCCTCACCCTTTTATTTCCCCGAATTAGTTATGGTGTTGATGGATCTCTTGTATTCAAAAACACCTTTAGTTACAAAATGAGGCAGAGGTCTGCTAAAGAAAAGTATAAATCCAGCCATTTAACTGGCGACTGCTATTCTTCAGCACCCTGTGGCAAGGCCCTCTGGTGCAGTGTATCTCGCTTACAGTAAACGTTGTCTTATATGGACTTGCTTGCTTATGGTGTCCTTGACTTTTACAGTTTGGCAATTTACCTCTCCTGTCTTTAAAAGATAGTTCCTCAGATATTCCTTCCTTCTACTGGTCTGTTGTCACCTCCTTTCCCTGACCTCTGTGCTTTTCCCATCCCGCGGTGCTTGCTGGTGCTCTGCACCTTGCCAAACTTCCAAAAGGTAGCATCAGTCCTCCCATACACTGCTTCTGCACAGCCGCCCTTTCAGATATCACTTTGACTTGGAGCAAAACAATTTCAGAGAGAACGCATTTAGCTGCCTTGGTTTAGTCTATATCCCAAAGAATTTTTGTGAAACAAATCGTTCCTCCTCTATACAGTGGTAGAGAAATGTTATTGAAGAGTGAGAAATTTTTAAACTTCAAGTGACAGGTGGAATTTCAAATCACAAACTAAATCTCATCGTAAATGCTTCAATTTCAAATCTTCATACCTGTTCTACTCCGCTGAGGGAGCCATAAGCTTATGTATTGTCTGCTGCAGCTCCGTACAGTACATAAGGGAGCCCAGAAGAGCTCCACATTATTTCCTACCCACACAGAATAGTGAGCCAGACAAACAGATGAAGACCAATTGAATATAGCACAACATATAGTGTAAAAGAACAAACAGCTTTGGACACAGAGATGTTGAACAGTAGAGCAGTAAGTTCTGATGTGTGTTTCTACTTCCATGTAAGCAACTTTTAGGACTGAAATGAATCAGTCCTATAGAATCATAGAATGGTTTGGGTTGGAAGGGACCTTAGAGATCACCTAGTTCCAATGCCCCTGCTATGGGCAGGCATACCTCCTTATGATTTGTGATCATATAGATTTGATAGCAGACTTAAGACAGCAGACAGGGATTTCCCTAGAACCTATATAGCATGAGGGATGCTTCAGGGGGTTGTATATAGGAATGTTTTGGTGCAGACCCAAATGAGGAACTGTTAGACTGAAAAGAATGTGTAATTTGAGCCTGGAACTTCACCCAGCGATCATTTATCCACCCCCACCAATTCTGGTTGAACTAGATGGTATTTCTTGGGAAATTAACTACTGATGATGCTAGAGAATCTGTCATAACCTTAAATTACTTGTATAGGTATTAAGTTTGCTTTAAGTTGTCTTTTTTTTTTTTTTTTTTTTTNTCCTCTTCTGTGTACAACATGCAGCCATTAGATTTCATTAAACTCTGTCTGGGAGATTGGTCTCTAAAAATAAATCTTTTCTTCCCTATGGACATTTACAAATTGTAAAAGAATGCCTCTTGATTTCACCTTTGATAACATAAATGGAAGGAGATCTTTAAACTTATTAGGCAGAACCGCCTACTGTGGCCTCTATAGGCTACATTCACTTAATAAGTTTATAGGTTGGATTAGTGAGGATAGTCACAATTATAGTATCTTGTCCACAAAAAAGATGATAAACGTCCCTGCTTACAGCTGCTATGGAGTATCCTGCGACAAACCCAAACAATCGAAAATGTGGGTTAGATAACATTGCAGGCGAGCTGATCTTGAGGACAGTTTTTGTTTTGGAAGTGTTTTTTGGAGGAAGGGCTATGATATCTTATGGAGGCTCACATTTTTTTCTTGCTGATCTCTGCCTGCTTAAGAAAGACATGCTCTTTCAGGAGCCTGCATGGACTAAAGTCTCACACTGACCAAAACCCTCTAATGTCATGCAGATATTTTCTTATTACTGCACCTTTTTTGAATGCTGCATTCTTATGAAGCTGGTAAGGAAACACAAAATGTCTAACGTCCTGCATCTGCCACTGATGAATTCTTTATCTGAATGAAAATGCTACTCCATCATACTAGAGCTTTAATTTTTCCTTTGTTTGCTTCCATGTATTTAAACAAAAGGATATGGAATTAGCAGATCTTGTCAGAAAGGTTGCAAACCATATATTTTATTATTATTATTTTCAGTCTCGGTTATCTTTTCTCTATAGCTTGTATTGAATTTCTTGAAGCTAGATAGTCCTGGCTGTCAACTCATTTCAGGCTGTCTCACTGATATGGAAGTCTAATAAATTTTAAACTTAAAAAAATCCATTATGTTTTGAATTTAGGAGCTGAACTAACAGTAGTTAATTCAGAGTGTTGAGCTACCACAGCTAATTGTATTCATGCTTTGTGTACAATACCAGTGGGGTATTGCATATAATGATGATGGATGCAGCAACTCGAAGAAGGATTTTGGGGTCATTTGATGGCTGAACAAACATCTGTGATTCTTAAGCATATGAGAATATCAAGCAGCAGTAGGAACATTTATAGCTATTCTTAATTGAACATTAAGACCTTTATTCCAAGGGTATACTCATTTCTGTTTTACCCATTCAGCAAAGAAGCTGGAAAGGATTCATAGTAGAAAAAAAATCAATAAGAATGATGTGGCCTTTGGAAAAATAACCTTAACATGAGAGAAATAAATAGACTTCATTTTTTATTAAAAAGTTGCTTAAGAAGTGACCCGATCACAACCTGGGGCAGGATTGTGTTGGAGACTTGTGCAGGGTCGAATGGGCTGTAAGTAAGCAGGGAAGAAACTCCTGCTGCCCAAAACACCAGCTATCCTACCTATGACTGTCTTTAACTTGCAGACAGGTATTGATTTGATAGGAAACTCCCAGCTTTAACAAAATATAATAAATTATTTTGTACTGTTATTTGGATAGAAGTCGGAGGATTAGAGGCTACAGGCAGCATAAGCAGGTACATTTCTACCCTCTGAAAGATAAAAACAGAATTACGAGTGTTTACTGAAATTCAGAAGCCTCCTCTGAGATGTCTGTTGTCTTAATTGAGCTGCCATTGTGAAGGAACTGGCTTTTTACAGTAATGTAATTTTTTTAATACATGAAAGAGTATGTTCATGTAACAATGTCACAAATTTGGCTTAATGATTGGGAAACCAGAAACTTCCTACAGTTCTGGCTTTGATAAGGAACAAAAAGCCCCCAAACCTGCAAGAACAGCAGCCCAAAACTCAAACTTCATCAAATAATTTGTGTGTAATAAAACATCCAGTTGTCTGGAAAACACTGCAGAAACTTAAGTTAATGCTTAATTAATACATCTTTTGGTTGTATTCAGTCATCTCAGCCTACTGTGGAAGAAAAAGAAAATATTTGTTAGCCACAGAAAAACATCATAGCTTCAAGAATGCTCACTGAATTTCCACCTTACGTATCATGAGAATTCCTTATAAATTTCTGATCGACTATACCTGAATAAACACAGAGGTGACATCATTAATGCCACATACCCATGGACAAGACCTTTTATGGTGATTGCTGATTCCTAAATCGGAAAAAAATGGAACTGAAATTATTATTCCACTGAGAGTGGCTGTCTCCCAGCCTTGAAATGCTGTATTAATAAAAACAGAACAGATACAGGTCCATAGTTCCCTATTTATGTGGATTAATTTTTTTCCTTGTAATATCTATTATTCAAATTATTTGACTGAAGATAGGGTATAGTTGAGGAAGATCGATCCCTGATGTATAGAAGATGGTGTCTTTGGGACAATAAAGCACGTTTGTGATAGAAGATCTTGGAAGCAAAGCTTAGAAGCCTGTGGAGCCAGTAAGGGGCTACATATTGAATGCATGTGTGGGAATGGAAATGAATCAGTTCGATAGGAAAAAAAAATTATATAAGTCAGAACCATAGTTAAAGAATCAAAATCTAAGGTGGAATATATTCTGTATAAACCTACACAAACTCTTTCCAACAGGTTTAGTGTGTTTAGGCAAGCTATGTTCTTTTCCCATATTGGAATGAGGTCAGAAAATTTTCCGAAAAATGTTTTCCAGGTAGACCCTTATGAGGTGGGGAAGGAAGGGACAGCAGGCTGCCGCTTGTGAGATCACATTTTGTTATTGGCTGTGGGTGGTTTGCCTAGTTCCCCCGCAGCAGTGCAGGGCTGCGGTGGGTCCGGCTTTGGGAGCTGTGTGTACTTCCTGGCAGCAGTGCTGCTGCTGTGCTGCGGCTTGAGAGTCTGTGCTGGTGGCGTGAGAAACAGAAATGAAAAAATAATGCAGATGGCTTTTATCTACAGCAATGAAAACATCTTAAGTTTGTCCCCTGTTTCCATGGTGACCATGCCATCATATAGTCTCCCTGGGTAACAGGCAGGAGGAGGAGAATGCTCAGAGTCTTGAAATATATAAACCAGCATATTCTGATGAGAAATTGTTTTGCTCAAAAAATGAATAGATAAGGGTGTGTTTTGGAGAACTGCATCTGTGCCTGCACTTGTACAATCTCACAACGACAGTGGCTGTATTGATGGGGCTGTCAGCTGTTCAGAGAGCCGTGTATGAGAAGTAAGCCCCTATTGCATCAGCTGGAATTATTCCGAGGCTTGTGACACTTGGATGAAAGGCTAATCTCCACATTACATCCTTTCTGGTTTTGGGTGTAATCCGGGCATATTCTGAAACCAGGTGACTGTGAACCACCTGCACTGGAGGGTTCTCTATTTTTTGTCATCAGTGTATACTCAAAAGATACCCACCTCTGTCTCATGATGATAAATTATTCTGTAATATTGTTCGGTTTCAGTCTTGTGTTTTAAAGGGCGGGGAGGAGCGTGGAGAAGAAAAGAAGGTATTTTCTACTGACAGAACTGAGCCTGTGTGGCAGGGGAGGGCTGCCTTGGTGCCAGTTGCTGCACTCGGAGCCAAGGAGGAGATCCTTTTGCTGGAAGGGCAGGCAGGGCATGCGGCGCTGCTTTCAGGGAAAGGGTGCAACTGGGAAAACCCCATGGGTTCCTGGGAGGGGGCCCTGGAGGAGCAGTGATGCTGGTGATCAAGGAGCTCTGCGTGCAGAGGCAGACAGCACAGGCCAGCCTCAGGGGTTTCCACCTTGGCACCCCAAATTGGCTTCAGTCACATCACCATGCGCCCGTGTTTCCTCAGTTCCCTGTCAGTCCTGTCTCTTTGACCCTTTTTTCTTACAGTTAGATGCAGAAGGGACAGTGGGTATGGCTGAACCTTATTCCATCAGATTTTCAATTTGTTCATTTTCTTTTTGACTTTGAGCCAGGGCAGAGGGTAACCACCCTTGCAGGTGGCAGCTTGAGTGGCCCAGTTCCTGGGCACAAGGCATTCTATTCAGCTGGGAGCTCAGAAGGACACTCCATGAATATGTGGAAAAACTGCTTTTCATTTACGTGAAATTATGTTATACATAAATATGAGTGTGTATTTATCATCTGCAGGACACATGTACTGTATCTAGCAGATCCTCTACAGAACTAGCAAATCTTTGCCTTTTAAAAGGCAAACCCCCAGGAAATACTCCACTTGTGCTTCCTGCAAAGCTAAGGCACGCAAAGGTGGACATGGGAATCCACTACTCCAGCAACACAAATGAGCACTGTGGACCTAGTAGCCACTGTTGACTGGGACTGAAACAGTTTGACCTTCTGTTACTCTGAAAGTCTCTTGTTTACGGGCAAAGAGGATGCATATAAATGAGCAAATACTTTATATAAGTAAAGCTAAGCATTTATTAATATAATTGAAATATTATGAGTCTATTATAAGTCGTAGAAAAAGCAAGACCAGTATTGCTGTTAAACCTGTTACACACAAGCCTCTTAGGTTTTGGTCCATTCCTGGTGTTATGCTTGCCCATCCACTCTTCATCTGGGTCCTGAGGTTGAATGACTGGGTTGGTCCAGCAGGATTTACTCTTGGTAAACCAATGCTGACTCTTCCCAGTCACCTGTTCCTTCGCATGCCCAGAAATGTGTTCCAAGAGGACTCACTCCTTATTTTGACAGGTCTGGGGTCTGTACTTTGCTTTTCCACTCCCTTCAGGATCTTAAAAGCTGTTTCAGAGTCACGACAGACAATGCTACCACTGATTATCACATGCCCACTCAGTTCTTCCCTCGTTAGTGAACAGCAGATACTGCTGTGCATTGTATCTGGCTGGCTCATCCTGTACCTACATCAACAAGTTCTCTGACACTCTCCAAAAATCCTCTCACCTACATCTGTCCTGCCACGGTTCCCTTCCAGCAGATGTCAGGGCAGTAATAGTCTCCTATGAGAACAAGGGTCTGATCCAGAAGCTTCCTCAAGTTGTTTAATGATGGCTTCATCAACTTCCTCACTTTGTGTGATGTGGTACATACAGCCTGTAAACTGCAGACACCCACAGCATCCGGCAGCTTGAGTGGCATCCCAGGGCCCCTGAGCGCACTCTTCCTCCGGCAGGAGGCTTCAGGATGCTGCTTCTTTCTCTGCACTTCAGAGCAGGCTTCCTTGCATGAGACGATGAGTGCTCCTGCCTGCTGCTCATTTTGCTTGTGAGGAACTCCTGCTCTGCTCTCGTGGGAAATAGCAGCGAGGCATTGTCTGCTGTGTGGTGGAGCATCCCCCAGTGGGTCCTGTCTTCTACAGCAATTGGTCCTGCTTGTCCCAAAGCTTGATCCTGAGTTAGCACCTCTCAAGTGCAAATCCTTCCCCTTGAGTGTGGGTTATGTTCCTAATTGTGGGGCAAGTAAGCTGGTCTAGCAGCACTGAAACACGTTTTTCAGCCTCTCTCTGTGATCCAGAAAGCTGTGTAGAGCTGTTATCATTGACACTTCACCTGTTTTTTTAATCTTTCTTTCCTGTCAGCTGCAAACTTTATCAACAGAGATATTTTCTTTCAGGAATGGGTCTGCCTTCTTGATGACCTTAATCAAAGTAGAGAGGTTTGAGATTTGGCAGACTGTGTCAAAGCATGACTTGATTGATGGTGTAGCCAAGACATGCTCATTATTCAAAACTAGAGAGCTGGGTCTGCTTGTCTGTCCAAGGTACTTTCTGAGCACAGAAGTTGGTATCTGGCAGTTTCCAATAAGCTGTTCATATATATATTTATGTGTATGTGTATATATATATGACCTCTCACCTCCCTAGCCCAACCAACAGAAAATCTGAAAATGCAGAATTAATGTACCATTTAATATCAAGTCATCAATGCAGAAAGCAACAAAGACTGTGACATACCTAAGGACTTGGGGCAAAAGTGGGGATACTAGATGAGGTGTAAATCATTTTCATAGGTGGAAAGGAAGATAGATGGTTGGTTGATCCCCATGTATTCTTTTGTGGTGCTTAAATTACTACTTGTCCTGTTTTAGAGAATTGGGGAAAGGAGAAAAGCTTCTTGCTGTGAGCCCACAGCAGCTGAATGTCTTAATGCAAAAAGCCTTGCAGTTGTGATGGCTGTCTCTAGTTTATTTTTAATCTCTCTTAGTGCAGGTCCTGTAACTATCACTCCTTTTTTTGTCTTCTTTTCCTTACTTTAAGTCATCAGTCCATGAGATTCATGTCTGCATGAAAAAGAATAATTGTGACATATGATAAGTGCTGCTTCTAGCCTTCATATGGTCACCGCTACAGAGTTTATGAGAAAAGAACATAGATGTTACGCTCTGGAGTAAGTGTACTTGGTATCTGTAATCAGTAAATCTCAGGCAGAGCTCAGGCTGTGTTTATCTTGCATATTTTTATTGTGATGTTCAGCAGTTTGATAACCTGTTACTGAATGGTCCTGATTTGTGCGTGCTTGATCTCAGTTGAAATGCATGCTTTCAAGGTGATCTGGATTTTGGAGGACTTCAGAGCACTTTGGGAATTAAAACTATGAGTACAGGAGGAAGAAGGGGAAGACTCCTGTCCAACAGTCTTTACAAATACAGCAACTTGGTGTGCCACTTCTAACTAACTATTACTCTCTCAGGGTATGATAGCATTTCACATAAAGTTTAAAGATGATGAAAACTTTGCTTCTGTAAGTAGGCTTTGACAATAGAACTAAGCTAAGAAACTACTGCCTTTCAATTTTATTTTCCAGAAAATCATTAATTGAGATGTGGTGGAAAACCTCTGAGTTAACTCAGTGTTGTGATTTAACTGGTGCAGAATGTCCAGGCTACTTTGGGGACAGTGTAAAGTGTTTGTTTACTATCTGTAAAGTTAGAAGAGGAAGGGCTAGTAATGCAACTGGAGGAATTACACGTTGGGTCATAATGATCACCAGGCTTTTCAGATGAGACGTGAGCTTCGTAGATTCTTGCCTTGTGCTGATTCACAGCAAGGAAACTTCTTGGAAAATTTCATGGAAACTTGTCAGCCTCCCACCGTGATTATTTTCCTCCCTATATTTCTGTTTTAAGAGATTCCACAGACTCAGCTGAGAAGTTGTTTGCACCTTGCACACTGGCAGGTGTGTCTGCTCAGAAGTGCAAAGCTGTGATTTTACTGTTTTATTGTTTTATAAAGCCAGATAATACAGTCCAGGATTTTGATGCTAGTAAGCTAGTTGTAGTGCAATTAATGGGAAAAGCTCAGCAAGTAATCAAAGATATCTTAAATTTCACTGGAATCCTCGCCCTCCCGCCCCCGCAAAAAAAAAAAGAAAAAAGACCCTGGTATTCAGTAATGGATAATATAATTGTGGGGAAAAGGAGTAGCCACAGTGCACTTTTCATTAAATGTGTAGAATCCAATTAGAAATTAATTTTTCTGTTAAAAAAAAATAAAGCCTGGTGTGCTGGAGATTTGAGTCCCCTGTCCCTCTGCCTGATCTCCACATGCACTCAGATAAATATAATTTCAAGCTTTCTTTGTGTCTGCTGTGGTTTTGTCCCTCTTCAGCCTTTATAGTGCTGCCAGATACCTCGTGTTCCCTGACACCCTGGGAAGAGGCAGCTGTGGCTAACGTGGAGTTTGTGTGTGGTCAGAGAGCACCCATGTGCCAACTGCTTGGCAGATGACTGATCTTGTAGTGCTCTCTGCCTTAATGTTAGAGCACTCTAGTTTGCATTTCCTGTTACTTGGTCATTAGTTTTCATCTAATTTAAAAATAATCCTTTGGGCCTCCAAAACAGTGAAGGGTTATGAAAGGAGGATGATGGATAGGAGAGGTTGAATTCCTGGAGGTGTGGGTTAAAACCAGGCTGAAAACAACTAAGTTGGTAAATTTAGGAAGTCACTCAAGAAATGAAAAGACAAAGAACAAGATGTCATGTTTCTTGCAGCTTTAGAATTTGGTGCCTGGGGATTAAAAAGACGCTTTTCCTCATTGTAGTTGTTTGCTATAGGCAAGACAAACCTTCACCGCATGTAATTCGGTCTAGGGGAGAATCTGTGCTCACACCTCTGTTAGACACTGATGGATTGATCCTCAGGGTAGGATTCAGACCTCAACGTTTTGAGAACAGGATGATCCTTTCTAGCTTTCAGTAGCAGTTAGCACAAAACCAGAATTTGTAAACAATAACAGAAGGAATGAACAGTGTGGAGGACGGAGAAATAGCACTAGAAGGAAAATCCATTGTACTGAAATAGTGTTAAATTTTAAATTAATCTTAAAGTGAAAGGAAGAATCACAACCTCAGAGTAATTCTTGAGAAGAAGGACCCTGTTGAAAACTGTTGACAGTGCAGAATTTAGGAAAATATTAATTTGGAATCAGGTGTATTTGTACTGTATGGATCCCAAAGTGTTAACAAACGTGGTATAAATGTGTTTCTAAAAATACAAATTTACTAAGAATATCAGTGGAGCTGCATGAGTTTTCACCAGGGCTGACTTCCTTTCATATTTATAAATCTTGCCTTCTTGTGTGGTCTCTAAAGTAGTTTGAAATTCCTTATTTGCATATTTATTTCTTAACCCTAACATAGCAATAAAATGTATAACCATCTCAATTTTATTATGTAGCTCATGCTTGATTTTAAATTAAAGGAAAAGAACCAATTCATTAAACTGTAAGCCATGACAACTGCAGGGATTTTTTAATATGAATTTTCCAGTGAGTGGAATTGTTTGTGTGTGTGTGGTTTTTTTTTTTTTTATTAACTGCAGCTATATTTTGATATGACGGGGTTTTTTTTTGCTTTGTATAAAGAACCAATATCAGATATATACCAGGTAATTCTGCATTTAAAACAGTTTGCTTCTACAAGAATTGCCACATAAACACTACATTAATAAATACTTATATGAAGCTGCTTTGTGATGGAGAACTGTCATATATCCTTCCCTAGGATGAAGGACTAGGGAAAGACCCCCTCCCTTTACAAATCCTTCTGGAATAATTCATACATATTATCTCACTTTGCAAAGGGAATGTGTGCTGTGTAAGCACTAAAAGTGCAGGAGCAGGCTGTCCCAAGCTGGCAGGGAAGAAAACCAGCCTGGCTGAATGGGGAGCTTTGATTGGAACTCATGAAGAAAAAAAAGAGCTTATGACCTTTGGAAGAAGGGGCAGGCAACTCAGGAGGATTACAAGGGTGTTGTGAGGTTATGCAGGGAGAAAATAAGAAAGGCCAAGCTGAACTAGAACTTAATCTGGCTACTGCAGTAAGAGACAATAAAACATGTTTCTGTAAATAGGAACAAAAGGAGAGCTAAGGAGAATCTTCATCCTTTATTGGATGTTGGGGGAAACATAGTGATGAAGGATGAGAAAAAGGCTGAGGTACTTAATGCCTTCTTTGCCTCAGTCTTTTAAGAGTAAGAACAGTTGTACTCCAGGTACCCAGCCCACTGAGCTGGAAGAGAGGGATGGGGAGCAGAATGAAGCCCCCCGTAATCCAAGGGGATATGGTTAGCCACCTGCTACACCACTTAGACACACACAGGTCTATGAGGCTGGACAGGATCCACGCAGGGTTACTGAGAGAGCTGGCAGAAGTGTTCACTGAGCCATCCTTCACCGTTTATCATCGGTCCTGGCTCACCAGGGAGATCCCAGTTGACTGGAAGGTAGCAAATGTGACACCCATCCACATCCACAAGGGCTGGAAGAAGGATCTGGGGAACTACAAGCCCGTCAGTCTGACCTCGGTACCAGCAAAGGTTATGGAGCAGATCGTCTTGGCTGCCATCACACAGTAGGTAGAGAACAACCAGGTGATGAGGCTCAGCCAGCATGGGTTTACAAAAGGTAGGTCTTGCTTGACTGATGTGATCTTCTCTGACAAGGTCATCAGCTTAGTGGATGAGGGAAGGACTGTGGATGTTGTCTACATGGACAAAAAAAGCCTTTAACACTGTTTACCACAGCATTTTCCTGGAGAAACCGGCTGCTCATGGCTTGAGGGGTGTACTCTGTGCTGGGTAAAAAACTGGCTGGGTGGCCAGGCCCAAAGAGTTAAATCCAGCTGGGAGCCAGTCACAAGTGGTGTTCCCCAGGACTCTGTACTGGGGCCAGCTCTGTTTAGTATCTTTGTCAATGTGTTCAGTTTTGGGCCCCTCACCACAAGAAGGACGTTGAGGTGCNTGGTGTCACCATCCCTGGAGCTGTGTAAGGGGTTTGTGGACATGATGCTTAGGGACATGGTGTAGTGGTGCACTTGGCAGTGCTAGGTTAACAGTGGATTTGATGATCCTTGAGGTCTTTTCCAACCTAAATGATTCTATGATTCTAATGACAGCATGTCTACTCGGCGTGATTTACAAATGCAAACTTATATTTCTAAAAATTGTTTGTTTTGGTATCTGATGTTTTGGAAATTTTCAGGGATTATGGGGATTATTCTTAACATATAGAGCCCTAGTCTACTGACAGTCAGGGGTCCTCTTCCATATGTCAGTTTGGAGATGCAGAGATAACAAAGATCTCTGATACTTATGAAAATTTGGATTTAAGACTTTAAAAGTCCCTAGCTGCAAATTCCTTATTTACACTGTGAGGTAGCTCTTAGGTTCACTTCTCAATTTAGTTATTTTTAAGATTGCAACAGCTTCCTCTGTGTTACAAATGTGTAGTCTGACATACTAACTGACAGTGACTGACCTGGGTCATTTTTAGATCTGTAGTGTAACTAGTTGTTATAAATGAGACTAGTTGGGAATGCTGCATCAGATCTCTAACTTACTGCAGGAACAAAATGACTCTTAATAGTGTGCCAGCATGAGGAAGAAGGTTGTAATTTAGAGACCAGAAAGAGAACTAAGAGGTGTTAATTATCTCATCCCTTTCATTTGTCAGTTTTTAACTGGCCGCTATAGTTTTAATGTCCAAAAGAACTTTTTATCTTTTCCATTTTGTTACCTAGCGCCAATTCATTGGTGAGGCCATGGTCTTTTGTCATAATGTAACCTAAGAATTTCTTTCTGTGAGCAAACTGAAGGTAATTTTTTCAGTTTTGTAAATCAAGATATTTCAATCCAAATTAGTAATGAGATTAATATTAATCTTATTGAGAAAATATGAAAAAATTGCATCCTCAACTATAATAAAGCTGTTTAATTGTATTGTGTTGTCTTGTCTAATAACACAGTATAAGGTGAAAATACAAGATGAAAATTAATCTTTTTCTCTAAAAAAAAAAACAACCTTTATCATTACTGTTTTAAGTGAAAAGTATTCTTTTCAATACAGCAATAAAGGAAGACAACTTCATTGCCCCTCTCTTTCTGAAGCAACTCTGTGTGATTCAGCTTCAATAAATTTATTTCTTTTAACTAGATATAGCCCTTAATCTGTTGGGTTGGTACCTAGGTTCTCTGACTATTCTTATCTTTCATGGCAGGAATATTAATCTAAAGTTATGGGACAGATTTATGCTGTTAGATGAGTAGTGTCTGAAGTGTAAACTTACATTTTTTAGAGTGTAAACTGTGTAAAAAATCAAAAGTAAGCTGCCTCAACACTTTCAAAAGTGCACTTCAGGGCACTTTCAGGGCAACACTGAATGCCTGAAACTGAACCTGAACATGAAATGTCCTTTAGTCTATATGTAAAAGAAAATTGATACTCTTGTGAGGAGAATGAAGAGAGAAGTTTTAGGCATTTTTGAGTGAAAGAACTAATGCTGGTATGCATTACTAAAAAGCTCATGATCACTTCTGTTGGCAGAATGAGAATAGGAATGAACGCACGGTAGTGGGGAAGAATCAGCTAAATGATTCTGTGTTTAGATTGAGGATGTAAGTAGTGTGTTTGCTCCATTTGATGAATCTTTGACATCCAGTGTCCTTGCTACCTCTCACTGGTGGCACTAGATCTATGCTGACTTCCAACCTCTGCTTTAGTGTTATGTAAAGTGCTTACTATGAACTTATATATCCTAATATAATTAGGACTTGAACCAATAAGCTGTAACAGTGAAAAATGGTTTTTGTTTATAACACAGTCTTATGAGGGTGTTGAAAGCTGAAGCGTCTCAAAACTTGTCACCTTCTGTTCTTTGGTTACTGTCCTGTACTGGAGTGTGGATGGATCTAAGCATTGCTACAAACATTAAGGAGATGAGACACAATTACAGCTAACTTATGAACAGACCATGGCAAACAAAAAAGATTATTTTTCATTTTCTACCGCATTCACCTAGCCTTTGCAGTGATCTACCTCCACTTGTCTCTGAGGAATCGAGTTTCACATGGCTATTTATAAATAGAAAGAACTTATTTGAGTAAATTGAGATAATGGCGATGTAGTTAAGATTCTATGAAGGATCAATTTCAGCAACGAAGTATCTTTTCCTTTTATTAAAACAGGGTTATCACTTGTGTGCAGAGAGCCTTCATTCAGAGATACATTCATGTGGTTGCCTTCAGGTCAGCTGAACAGGCACACAGAGGTCAGTGCATCTATTCAGAGCTTAAACAAGATCAGAGCAATGCTGTTAAGAGAAACAGTGGAGTTCATCAATTCTGCTCACTTAAATCTATTTGAGATTATAATTTGAGTTCAGCAGTCTCCTAGCATTAACCTACTTTAGCTTCATTGTGTGTGCCTGGCAGCTCCAGAGCCAAGAGCCTGAGCCATATGTTCAGGAGCCGTGTGGCAATGCTGCGGCATCGCCTGGGTGGGAGAGGGAGTGGTTGGGTAGGGAGGGCCAATGCAGCCCTAGGGGAAGGGGCGAGGAGGCATTTGGAAGAAGGAAGATGTTATATTTTCCTCTATGTTACTTAGTCTATCCAAAATACAACTGTGACAAATGTGTTTGAGACAGCCCTTGTAATAGGTAGTTCTTGGGCTGAGCCTGGGAGTTTTCCAGTGAAGATGTGTATTTCTCAACACAACGCAGAGAACTGCTCTGGGAAGGACTCTGCTGTTGGCAGTCGGCATGCAGAGCCTTAAAACACTGTGTTGTTTCTGTCCTTAATTTTAAGGATTAAGGGATAGATGTCTAGGCCTGCTCAAAAGATTAATGTAGAATTAACATATGTCATATGTATGACACATTAATCAGTACCACTCGAGGTTTAATTTTGTAAAATACTGACCGTCAACTTCAGCATGTTGTAATACTGCATCCTCATTTTGTACAGTATCCATCATAAGCTATCTGACTTAATGCATTACATTTATAGGATTAAATGACAAATAGTGTGATTTTTCAAGATAGATTTTTTTTTTTGATGGCAGTAAAGAACCAAATTTCCTTTGAAGAAATTTCTCGCATGCGTAGAGTGGAGTTCAAATAGCCATGCTTGTAAATATTGCCACGTAAATATGGCTAAAAAGGCACAGATTTATTGTGGAAGGTTTGGGAGGGGTAGTTCTTTGCTTCCTTGTTTTATTAGCAAGAGCCAGTGTGGTATGCAATCCCATGCAGCGAGGCAGTCTTGTTTCTGCTATTGGACAATTCTCTTGCCTTCTGGAGAGACAAAGTCTCAATCTATTGCAGCAGCAATGTGTGCACAATACTACCATGGAAGCAGTCTGTTGCATTTTTGAAACATGCAAGCTTGAACACTTTTTAATGGGTACCACTCTAACCTATATATGCTGCAGTTTTAATGCAAAATATCACATAGTCTCATTATTTTAATGTGAAGTTATAAATGCTATGGGTGAAGGGGGAAGGAGGTTTAAAGCTTAGGTTCTAAAGATAAGTTAATGATCAAGAAAAAATATTTATCTCTTGAACTACTCAAGAAGTAGAGATTTTTCTAACTAGATCAAGGGAAGTAAATGATAGTGTTTGTTTTTTAATATCAGTCTACAATATTTAAGACGTATTTAATGAGTAGTAATATAACTGCAAAATAAGCTGAGAAATATTGACTTCAATGAAGATGGCAGAGAGCAAAGTATTAGTGCCAGTTA
>VZTO01007357.1:2042-25589 GCA_013400615.1 Syrrhaptes paradoxus | reverse complement strand
CAGCGTTGCTATTCTGCTATTCTGCTCTTTTTGCCAAAAAGCTAACAGTTAGGCTGTCCTGTTAGTGGACAGTTATTCAACAATGCAGTCCTGTGGGTTAATGTATTAAATATACCCACTGAGTGAGAATTATTTTTTTAAAAACCATAATAGCTGTGAAAATTATCACACATATAAGTCAGTGTGTCTGACATGGCTGTATGGAAAATGCATTTGTGTTATTGTTCTTTGTCATAAAATACTGCCTTAGTTTCTTCCCTCTGCCTTACACAGGCAATTTACATTCTGAATACCATTTGCTTAGAGATTTGATTTTCTTTATTAGAGAATAGCCTGGATCTCTCTGTCTTTAATAACAGAGCATATTGGTACAGAAAGAAACAAAACACACTGTTCATCATGAAAATGAACCATTTAGGAGAATGGGAATAAAGACATTGCCTTCAGTTTTTTTCCTGAAAATGCTATGACCTTCTTCTTATGCTTGATTCTTTTGAGGTGCTAAGCCCCCTGCTATGACTGGAAATTGAAGAAGCTCATGGTCTCATGGGGACTGGCTTCTTGTTTTGTTTTAGACACAAAAATATTGTGCTCTTTTTGTTCTCTACCGTGTAGTAGACTGTGAAACAAATGAGAGAGGCAGCACTCTGGAAAAAGAAATCTTTTTGTTTCACTTTGTAATTTCAGAGAAAGAGGAGGATTTTCAAGGTTCTACTTTATAAATAAAAGACACGCCAAATTGCCTAGATCTGACAAAAGTTTTCTGAAGTAAGGACATCATTTACAAATCGTTTTCACAAGATTTTTGCTAGACATGCAAAAAATAAAGCCTCATCTTCTTTTTTTTTTATTTAAAGATGTATCCACAAGTGATCCCTTACTCTAGAAGGAGTAGATCAGACTGAAACATTGACTAACTGTGGTTGCTTGCAAGGGCCACTACACTCCTCAGTAACTTGTTAACCAGGCATGAATTCTCAATACAGCGAAACAGTAAGGGGTCCTGGCATTTTCAGAAAAAAAATTAACTCTACATAAAGATTACCAAACTCCTAAATGGTTCCTTTTCACAATGAACAAAAGTGTTTTGTTTCTTTCTGTAACAACCTCTTAGAAAATAATATATATCAAAACACCACATTAAAATAACAGTATGAATGTTGCAAGTCAAGCATTTATAAATTATGAAATCCAAGGATTACAAGTTGCTTGTGCCACCTTAATTCAGCCTCCTTATGAGCATGCATTATGATAAATTATGTAATTACTTACTCTTTGCACAGGATCTGTGCCCCATGGGCTCTTGCCCAGTCAACCTCGTTATCACATCTTGCCTCACTCCTCGTCTCAGCACTTTTTAATCAAAATTCTTGGAAATCTTGTTCTTGGAAGTGACTGAAGTGCCTTAGCCGACATTTTCCCCAGCAAGAGTCTCTGACATACACAACAGGGAATGCTTCAAAAGTGCAAATGGTTAAAACCTAGCAAAGCTATAAGTAGCTGGGAATGTGTTCTTATATGGTGATATTAAACTGTAGAAAGCCCACATTAATTCTACTTTTACTTAGCAGTATGAGATGCTGTGTTGAAGGTAGGGTGTCTGGGGCCCAACAAAAGATAACTCATATTCACAGTTACAACATAAACAGTGAAGCATGGTCTGGGGTTTCATTTCAAGTTATTGCTGGCGAACTCCCATCATAATAACTGGCATTCCAAATCTATCTTTCAAGTACAGACCCAGAAAAAGGGAAAATGGTTACACTGCTTGTAATACTGAGTAAAACTTACAGTTAAATGTTATCTCTCTCCCTTTTATCTGCAGGGAGCTTTTATAGGGAAATTCCCCTCTTTGGCTGTCCTTCAGATTATATTATAACCAGTAATAGTTCTTCTGGGATAAAAAAAGGAGATGGTTGAGCTGGTTTGGAGTTCCTAAATTTTCTGTTGCTACTCACTCTATCTAGGTGTTCCTGCTCCGGCAGGGGGATTGGACTGGATGATCTTTCGAGGTCCCTTCCAATCTCTAACATTCTGTGATCCTGTGATTCTGTGATTCACTCTGATCCTCTTTCCTGGAGGACAAAAGAAGACCAATGTTCAAAGAAAAGGTCAGGAAAGAGAAACAAGACAGAAAATACAACTTCTGTCTGAGGTTCTGACTCAGACATTCCTGAGTGGAGGACCTCAAGCACAGCATATGTTCTGATCGGCCAGCTAGAGATGTTGAAGAGTTATGGCAGTACTGATTGAGGTACTTGCTTTCAGCTGTTTTTTGTTTGTTTTACATCACTGTTACAAAAGATGCAATGTGCATGAGACAAGGAGAGGGAAAAAGATCAAGAAAGGAAGAATCAAATGGGAAAACTCCCTTCCCCTTCCGCCCCTGCCCTGATTTTCCCCTCCAAATCCCAGACAGGACCATCGGCCTTCTGATGCAGTAGGAGTTCATATGATCAGATTGACTCTTTCAGACTAGCCTGAGCTGGGGGTTTCACAGTGAGGCCCTTCACCCCACCTGATTTGGGAGAGCACATTTCATTGATTTCAGCTGTAAACATTTCCTCTATGTCTTGAGTCTTTCAGCTTGCGGTAACCTGTGGCTTCACTGCAAGCCTTGGAATTCCATTATTGTAACTGACCATCAGCTCACAGAATCACAGAATCACAGAATGTTAGGGATTGGAAGGGACCTCGAAAGATCATCCAGTCCAATCCCCCTGCCGGAGCAGGAACACCCAGATCAGATCCCACAGGAACGCATCCAGGCGGGCTTTGAATGTCGCCAGAGAAGGAGACTCCACCACCTCTCTGGGCAGCCTGTTCCAGTGCTCTGTCACCCTCACTGGAAAGCTAAGCTCTTTTTTGTTGTTGTTTTTTCAGTAACCTTTCTTGAATTTATTGTTTTGTAGTGCAAAGTATACAGGCACCATAGAGGGCAGACATGCAAATGTTAAAAGAGGAATGGGACAAATTGAATAGTTCGTTGTTTATCTTAGTCCTACACAGCAGTCAACAGATCAAGTAAAACCATTCTTCACTCAAGTCTCAAGCTTGCTCATTAAATTCTTAGTAAGATTAGGGAAAAAAAGTGTGAACTTGACATTATAAAAGGATGGCAAAAGTTAATGGTAATTTCACTCCTAGTACTTGAGAATATATTGTTCTTTTTCTCACTGTTATTCTACCAGTTATCTTACAAGTCTTATTCCTCAGAGAGCTGTGCTTGAAAGTTTTGTAGCTCTAAGCAAACTCTGGATGGGAACACATTCAAACTTCCTGGCATTAATCAGAGAAGTCTCCAGATCCATGGCAGCATTTAAAGCTTTGTCACTATAATTTTTCACCTTTTTTTTGCTGTCAATCCTGCTTTTACAACTAGCTTTCCTTGGTTTGGTTATTTGGTGCGTTCAGAGATTGTTCAGAATGCTTTTGTTCTGTGGGCTTATGTGATTATATATTATTCTGATATACTGTCAGATTGATGTAGTATGTGCTCCTTTTCTCTTGGCATAGACCTCACGTCATAGACAGACAAAGCTGAACTGCCTTATTAGGACTGCTGTGTACAGCATCCCAGGTTTCTCTCCTTTTGGATAATTTCACTAGATCTAGTCTGAATAACTAAGACTGGGGCTCCACTAGGTCAAACGTGGTGTTGTAGCTGTCGGTGAGACAGTTCTTGCTATGGCTAGCTTCTGACCCAAGCTGATAAGACAAGAGAAGGGATATGTAGTACAGTCACAGTGTATAACCAAGGGTATTCAATTGTTACATGTGTCTATATGTGCATATTTTTTTTTCCTTTTATTTTGGGTAGGAAAGCACCGACACAATCTGTTTACATAGTTGCACTGTTTCTGAAACATATGGAACTTTTTAGCCTGGTTTTTGCAGTAAATCTAGCAGTCTGTAACTGAAATGTAGGGAACTGTGGCATAAAACTGTGTGCTCCATTAAAATATTATTCAATACTTTTGATAACTAACATTGGCATGCATTTTAATAACTGCTTTTTATGACTTCTACTGTTCAGCTTTTATCTTTTAGTCAGATTCCACAATTAACCTGGAATGATTCCTCATTCCCTTAACAGACAGTTTTACTTTCTCTTTACATAATTTTAATCTTCTTTTGCTGGGAAAGGTATGAATTCATTCCTCTATTCATCTTTTAACAACACAGAAGAAGAAAATGTATCAGGAGAGGAAAATGAAGAGGGAGAGGAGAGAAGAAGAGAGGAAGGAGGACAGAGAACATCTGGTGATACTTGTTCTTTTAATGTTCACATGATTCATTTGGAAAAAAAGCCAACAACCAGACTTGTATTTTTGGGACTGAACATTTGATATGCTGGCTTTGAAAATTTGAAAGCACACTTTGGATAATTCTTATGTATAAAGAAGCCTTGGAAGTTCAGCCCAATGAGCCTAGAAGATACCGCTTACAGTTTCAAATGATTCATAGATGTCCGAAGAAAACATCTATGACCATGGTGTCCCTTATGAATACAGTGTCCAGGACTGGCCAAAATACTTGTGGAGTGCTTACAATGGGAGTCAATGAGCTCAAGAATATGTTGTTATTCTTCTACTTTTTTTTTAATAACAGCCTTCTGCCAAGCAGAGGGAAAAAGCTACTTGATTGTCCTATCTTTTTTTTCCTATTATTTATAGTGCAAAATAACATTAAAAACAAAATATTATATAGAAATACATTACAAAAATCAGGAGCCTGTTATTATAGCACCTACATTAGTCATAGCCCACATTCCTGGCATTTAAGGAACAATGCAGTAGTACCTTCAGCAGACAGAGGAAAGGCATAGAGGAGCAGAAAATATTAAATCATGCTGATGGACCAGNTTTCTTGCAGTATTCTTGAGATAACTGTGATTTGTATGTTATTTTAAGAGTTCGTTATATATAGATTTTTTTCTCAAAGAGTAAGTGTATGAGAGGTTTGCATTGTGTTTGAGGGGGCAAACTTAGCTTTTTTTGGCCTTCAAGCCTGAGCATCTGATACACTTTAAAATAAGCTGACGCTGCAGTGTAAAAATGTTGGGGTTTTGTTGATGTTTGCTTTTGCTTTAAAAAAATTACTTTCTGCTAGCAAAGGCTCATTAACTACAAGATTTGCACTGTAAAGTTTTCAATGTAAAATATGGCTCTAAAGTGACAAGCCAAGACTTGTTAACTTGTGTTAGATTTTTATTACTTCATTCTGCTAACTTTTTCTCTCAACACCTCCACTTTCCTTTCATGTGTATGTTTTATTTAGCTGTTTAATACCGACTTTAAGTCCTTTTGGGAAGATGTTATTACCTTCACTTATTGTTTCAATGCCTAACATGATGGTATCTTGATCCTGGATTTGTTTTATATGTGCTTTGTCATAAATTAGATAGTTGTTCAGTGGTGAACTGACTAAACATGTCAGGTCACTTCAAAAACCTAGTAATGAAACTGTTAGATCCCCTAAATACTAAGAAAATCATAGAGAAATTTCTGAATGAAACTTTTTGAAAAATGTTGCTTCCTAAAAAATTTGGTATTTCACCTTTCATCCTGGTCTGAAATGAAAATGTTTAAGTTCTGATCAGTGAATTGTTGAGTTGAGTCGACTGGCAGATACTTGCAAAAAAAACCATCAAAGTTTTTCAGGATCTCTGAGGTATTGTTTAAACCAGTCAACATCTTGGACTAATCTTTAAGAGCAAGTGATTTTTTGTTACTGCTTTTTTCCAGAGTTGAAACAGGATACTTGAATATTGTGAATATTATCAACTGTTCTAAGGCAAACATGGAATTCCCTAACAAACAGCTAAAACAAGACACTGTGAATTGCTTTTTTTGGCTGCTGTCTCTTCAGCTGGGGAAACAGAACCCTTAACTTGGGAAAGACAGATTGAAAGACTTTTCCTTCATTTGTCTTCTGAGGCCACGTTTTGAGAAATTTGAGTGAGTGGCCTCTGTGCAGCACTTTGTTCATTTACATCTACTGTTTACTATTTCTTCATCTTGAAACAAGGGATTTGTGTGTGTAGATATGTAGTTAGGCTGCCACAGTTGTTCACAAGTGTCAAAACCTAGTTGTCTAAATCCAGTTATAGCTCCCTATATTATATTTCTTTAGAGATGAACTTTAGTTATAAGTTACTTGGAATATCAATGTTAGAAAAGCCCGTACAGTCAGAATTCAGCAGCAGGAACCAAATTTCCAGTTGTACAAAATATCAAACTCTGACAAAATAGAACCCAAATGTTCCTGTACCCAGCTGTTTCATGGGGTCCCAAAACATTACCTTTCCTTCAGGCCCAATGTTAAATGTGATTACAAACAGAATTTGGCCCTTCAGGACTCACATTTCTCTGCATAACATTGAGTGCAATACTAGTGTTGTAATAGTGTTTGATGATAGGATTAATTCTCAGAAAGTGCCTTTTACATGTCGCTGCCATATTTTAATTTGATTAAAAGAAGTCTGCATGTTTTTGAAGTATTAAAAAAAGAGACAAAAGAACGATGCCTTTGAACTAGGAGCTAGGAGCAAAATTAAGTTAGATTTTCTATGTCAGCTTTGAATCTAGTACCAAGACACTTCAGAGTCTCAGTTCAACAGGACTCAGGAAGCTTAAACAAGAGTCTGTCTCTTTTCTTATTAGCTCAGTGCAACTTCAATCACTTAACTGGAATTAGCTTTAATTTAGAGTCTCAGTCAAAATAGAATTTAAACATGTCTTTAATTTTAAGCCCATGAGTAGTGGGAATGCTGATATACTTCAAAGTAAGTACATGATTGTGGAATTTGCTGAATTAGAGCCTTATGATGTCAGAAATAAAGAAAAAAGTCAAATTTCTATTCAAGTCGTATTTTAACTGTACCAGTTTAAAAATCAGACAAGTCAAAATAATACTTTTCTCACTCTTTAGATAGGGCCTAGTGGTAATTGTAGTGAAAACTTAGATTCTCAAGAGGGCTTGGAAAAGATCAGTTTCTCTGTATGTTGTTAGATTAAATGCAACATGTACATGTTTATTAGTGGGTATCCCATTTCTTTCTTATGTGCCAAGCACATTTTTGGAGCACTATGTTTTGGAAAAGACCAATATTTTGAAATTTCTCACTTTCACTACAAAATGCTTGTCATATAATTAAGAAGATTTCAGAAAAATCTGGCTGAATTAAGTTCCAAAAGTTTGGAAGACACATATTCAAAAGCTGAATGGCATATCCTCTTCATTACCGGTGCACGCTAGAGAAATACACGCCTACGGAAACCTTACCTTTGATCTCATATGAAAAGAGTTCCCTCTTACACAACAGCTTTTATTAACTCATTTTGGCCATCTATTCCTGCCTGTCATTCTGAAAATTTGTCTTCTTGGAGAGTTTTAGTACCTTCCAAGGCTGCTTTACAGTCTTGTAGCTTATAGCAGGCTTTCTTTTCTAGTGTAGCTTCTCTCATTCTGGTGGTTCTCAAACTTGTAGGCTGCTGCCTAGACCGGGCTTATCTGCACTGTTCTGTGCTGAACGGTGCTCTCTCTGCAACTCCTCATCTTGCATGGCAGCCCCATAGTAACCGTTTTACTGTGCACGGCACGTTACAGACCCAGTTCTTCAGCCTGAGATTCAAGTGTCTTTTCACCCCTTTAGCAGAGATGCTCCATAGTAAATTTGTGCCATTAAATTGTTAAACATTAAAAAACCTGACATGAGCCACAAAAAGTGGCAGTAAGTGAGATTTCATGTTTCTGGAACACTTGGCCATGGAAGTGGACCTGAAATCTTATTAAATAATTATTATATATAAATATATTTAATGTAGTTGATTATATGGACTGCAATATTGTTAACAGAATTATGATTAGTTATATGGTGGAATTATTTCAGAGAAAATCCATTCTCAGTTAGCTGCTAGTATTCAACACTGATTCTACTTGTAGGTTTACCATCAGTGGATACTAGAATCACCTAATATATGCTGTTTAAAAATACTTAGATTTCATTATTGACCCCATTGGAGGTGGTCATTAATTCTTTTTACTATCCGAATAGGAGACCTGAGCAAGTATGGCAATTTTATGTGGTTGGCAGGCTAACCGCATCTCTCTTTTGAATACAGACACTCTTCATCTCCTATTGAGGGTCACAGATACCATTTCTTTTGGTTGCAAAGGGTAACAGACCTTAGTAAGGTTTGTCAAAAGTGTTCGTTAGAGTTCATTTCTGAATAAACAACATAAATATTAGATACTAGCACTAAAAATATATTTGATGTAATTTAATGAAATCTTTGCATGAAACTGAGCACAGAAAAAGAATCTTAATTTCAATTAGGAAAACACAAAAAATCACAGTATAACTCAGAACATATTTGTGTGACCATATTTGGTTCTAATTTTCTGCATAAATCCCTTTGCAAAGTAACTCTTTATTACTAGACGCAGGTTATACATGGTATTTAAATACAAAAATTTCCATTCACTGTCTTTCCATAGTTACACAAGTCATGTAAAATTGTATTACTCCTTGACTGGTTGATGGATGAAACTTACTTAAAAATTAAGTTTTTCAGTTAAAAATAAGATAGAATTTTCAGTTTTGGTAACTACATAACGTGAATTTTTAGCTGAGTTAAATACATTAAAACAAATACAAATGTAGTATGAATTACAGAAAATTTGATAATACAGATTAATATTTCCTCCTTAATTAGAATGAATTAACAGAAAAAAAAACATGTAATAGAAATTAATGCTACAGGTTTGTCTTTAAACTCTAGAGAAAAAGGAATTAGACATGAATTTAAAATTCACATTTGTGTTCATGGAAGCCTTGCTGACTTGAACAATTTTCAAATTTATTGGAGCAGAATTTTTTACACTGAACTTAGGAAACTGTGTTCCAATGTTTACAAGTAGAAAGTATTGCATTTACTCTTGACCAAATACTTGTCAAAGAGAAGAAAAGAGTAAATGTGGACTAACGTATCTTTCTCATTAGAACCTATCTCAAGGCTGCTCAAACTTTTATGATGATTGACCCAAGGAACAATGATGAATTCTCTTTTTTGGAGCTATATGCCTGTTCTAATATTAGAAAGTTTTACCACATTTTGAAAGGTAAACCTACTAAAACAAATCAAGATAGTGTTCTTAAACAACTCACCACTTCATAATCTTCTTGGCAGGGACATCAGTCAAAGATATCAGAACCTGAAAAGCATCAGGCCAATTTAAACAAAGCAATGTTTTGGCAGATTTTCTAGCTGGTATTATGCCACACTTCTTTCCCATGCAAAATGTATTTAATGTCATTTTGCTTTTCTACCTATAATGCACAATATATGCACAAAAATCAGAGGATCTAGTGGAAGGTAACCCTGCCCATGGCACGGGAGTTGGAACTAGATGGTCTTTAAGGTCCCTTCCAACCCAAACCATTCAATGATTCTGTGATTTGCAGTGTTTGCTGGTCACCACACTTCAGGTGTCTTGCTGGATGTGGGTGGATGACATTTCCATTGTAATGAGTCAGGCAGATATAGAGCAATTTTCATCATATGGCTGGACCTGAAAAGAACGTGGCTTGCAACCATTAATTTTCATGTGTGGGGTAATTAGCAATTGTTAGCAATCTTGCCATTTACATGTTTTGAATTAAAGGCAGAATCATTCATAAAAATAGTTATGTTTAGACTAGTAACCAGATGAGCCAGGAAGAGACATCTTTGAATGACCGATGCACGGGGCAAGTGTGAACTGGGGTTTGAACTTTATCAGTCGCCAGACAAACCCACTTGCTAGTCAAAATTGCTCTCTACTAGACAACATTGTTATAATTCAGTAAAGCATTCAGCCAGCCACAAGACACAAAGCCACTGGAAACCAAACATTAGTTCTGATGGTCGTGGACCTGCTTTAATTTTGTGTAATTAACCTCAAATGGGAAACATGTGCACTTTCCTTCTGTAAGCTGTTACAGAATTATGGGCTGTTTAAGGGATAGTAGCTTTGCAAGAGGTAGGTCATGCTGGAACTGCTAAGTTGCTTTCTAAGGTCTGTTCAATTTTTCTCTCTCTCGGTTATTCAGAAAATGTTTTTTAAAGGTGCCAATGATCATAAGTAAACTGAATTAGAGAGACATACTAAACACACATAGGTTTCTCCTAATTGTTCCTTCCGTGAATCTGCTTTTGCTATATCTCTGTTTGCTGTTTGTCTCATTTTCTTCTGCTAAAGAGGACAGTTCTGGTTGGTGTAGCTACAAATCCACTATTTTCATAAGTGTAAACTGCTGATTATCCTCCCTCCTTCCACCTCATCAAGAGCAGTACAGTTTTCAGTGTGAGGCACTGAAGAGCCACCTTCCTACACTTGTTTTCCTATGATTTTGTTCCCTCTGTGACTGTTGTCCCTCATGCCCAGGAGATTACCTGACCCCTACCTTCATGTTACCTGAAAATTTATTTTTGAATACTGGATTTGATGCTGGTACTACAGGAGTGTGAGGGGTCTTATATAACTGGTATACAGCTGAAGATATACTCCTGTTTCAATCATGTATGTTTGTGGTAGTACCTGCTCTCAACTCCGTGGTGTAACTTGGCAGGGTTCTCCTTAGGGCAGAGTTCAGGTCTTTTATTTTGCAAATCTTCTTTTTACATGTGACCCCAAAGCAGTGATTTTTTCCAGGTGCCAATGCTTTCTGCTAGACAGTTTATTCTTAGGATTTCCTTGTATTTATTTATCCGTTTAATTTGCAAAGAACATTTTATCAAATGACATGTTAATATGCCTTGAATACAGTTGCTTGTGTTTTAAACACTTCATTTAAAATGCTTCAGAAGTTTGGTTTATAAAGTAAGTAGGCAAAACACATCAGTCATTCAAAAGAAGGATAATCTGTTTGAGATGTAAGAAATTTTTTGTATTACTTATTAAAATATGAGTTAAAGTGAAGTTGAGGTTTGGGACAAGGGGAGATTGGGAAGGAGCATAAGATACTCCAGACAAGTACTTGATAAAAAAGTTTTGCATGTTACAAGTTTGGATTTTAAACTACATTTATATAGATTTTATCTGATTTTTTTCAGAGATGCTTGTCACCTGCAGTGTTTGTCAGAATGACGTCCTGAATCAAACCAAAGTTCTGGCCCCGTGTCTTGCCTCTGACTGTAAAACCAACTTATAAAGGCATACTTCCTTGGTAAAAACTCACAGCTTCCAAAGATCCTGGTCATAGGGACTAATTGAGATAGAGATGGTGTCATTGTTTTTAGCACTGTTGTGGGTATTTTCCTCATAATTTTGTATGATCACTTTTTGGACCTTGGAAAACATTCAGAATTCACAAAGTGTGTTGCAAACCAAGTCTGTTTTTACAGAAAGTCTGTTGGGAGGACTTCTACTTTCCCACTTAATACAACACTTTGACAAAACCTCAGCAAAGTCTGTTCATAGATACAGTGGAGTCCTTCTGAAAAGGATGAAAATAGTTTGATAAACTTATTTTAAACCTTGTACTAGGGTTATTTTAAAAGTTTATATGTAACTGTTGATGACAGCAAACTACCTTTTCATAAACTGTAATACAAATAGTGGCAATTATTTCTGTTGTCTTTTGTTTAATACAAAATCATTTTATACAGTATGTAAGAAATAACGAATTTTGTTTCCTGTCTTTTTGGGTATTTGCCTCTTGGCAGGAGTCTTGTATGACAGGCATTTTCCACTTTAGAGTATGTATTTTTGGATGGGAATATCCAGTACGATTATTTAGATGGAAATAACATCTTTCCAGTTACTATAGAGGCGTAAAGTCAAGGGTACTGCGCTAAAGAAATCAAAGCAGGTATAAATCATTTTGTGGCTTCTGTAGTTTTTAAAACTTTGTAGTGAGTTGTACATTTGTCTGCTTGGTGAGTTCTGCAACTCCCCTGTGAGAAGAACTGCATGGATGGCATTGGTCCAACACCTGAGCTGGGAACTCAAAGTGTAAGGCTCTTATTTAGGGCTAAAAGCACTTTAAAAAATTGCTTTTAAAATAATCTAAATAAAACCAGAAAATTAAGAATAAGCAAATGAACAGAAATAATTTAATACAGAAATTGTGGGAAAGAAGTGAGAAACTAGTAAAGACTCAACTTGAAAAAAATTTTCCAAAACAGGCTACTGTAAGCCTTTACTTCATCCTCTATAGCATTCTCTGGATATCTTTCCTACCTGCTCTTTAGATCCATAGCAGCCTTTTTCCTCTCTCTTGGTGCAGTGTGTAGAGTTTGGGTACCTGACATAAAGAAGTCAAGTGTTGCTAAATGTCTGTAATGGAAAGGATTAAGGGGACATCTGTGCAGGGGTAGAACAGGGTCTTGAGAGAAGATAGATAATTCCTTCCTCTGGAAGAAAATTTAGGAGATTGCCTACAAATTAAAGGGCTGTTTTACATAACAAGTGGTAAAGCTGCGAGATAAACAAAAATTACTGAAAAAGAGACTCAGAGCCAGTGCCTGCTTTCCTTTTTTTTTCTGTGGAAATCACACTGAAGACAACAGGATTTCCCTAGTCTAATTATGAGCAGAATTTGGCCTTCAAATGAAACAAACATCTGGAACAATAATACGTTTATTTACATAGCCACCAACTTCCAACCCCTCCAAGGCGCTCCAGGCAATGCTCAAGCAAGCAAATCACAATAATAAATAAAATCGATAAAAAATAAATGGAAGCACCATAGGACACAGAAAATATCTTGGAAGAAAATTATTTTTTCCAAGAACAACTTCAATTAAGTTGAACTAGACAATGAAGACCAAGTATTTCAGTATACAGCTGTGTTTAAAAGCCTGCAATGGATGTGTGGAGAAAAAATATAAAAGCCAAGCAGGAGACTGGAGTGTAAATTACCTTGGAGATTAGAACATGGCAAGAAGGGAGAAAGAAAGTAATTTCAGAGTCATGGACAGGGCACTCTGCTTATCTGAATATTTTTACTCTAATTAAGGATTTTAGGTAAATATTTGGCAGGCTAATTGCATTTCAAATCTAAATACAATACCTAAAATGGAAAAAAATCTCACTGCAGTTGTCTGACAGCATTGGAACAATAATCTATTTCTCTTAATTTTTAAAAAATTCTTGTTAATTAATGAAGATGATACATTAAAACCAAAAAGGTCTCTGCTTCTGGGTGCATCCATTAATCTGCCTGTGCAAGAAACCAGTATGCTTCTGTGATCATTTGTGTTCAGTTCCAGTGGACTTCTCCAGTATTGCTTAATCAGTTTGGGTGAGATGTGAGCTGAAGTACTGTGTTCAGAGATTATTCTTCTCCTCAGTCAAAAGTCTAAAAAGTCTTCACAGCTTGGTAGGATAGGACTCAATTGCACTGCAATTTCTTGTAGGTAATAAGAGCAGAGAGCAATAAAACTGTTGTTGCTGTGTCTTGCACAGCTGCATCACCAGCGTTTTCATAGCCATGTATTTCCTCCTACCATCTAGATGAGGATATCAAGGATATTTTGCCCTTATGATCACGTAATACATAGCTATGGAATTTTGTTGTTTCCTGGCTTCAAACATATAAACTTTCACTTTCTTTGCTAGGGCACTGGACAGAAGTGAGTGTGTGTTTTTAAATAAATAGGAGGCTGAAGGATCACCATAGTTGCAGACTTCGGCATCCCATCAAGAGTTCACACATAGTGTTTACTCTGCACTCTAGCAAGATACGGAAATCCAATCTTAAAGTTGGTGTACTTTGATTCAAATAAAAAAAATTACATTTTGCTTGATATTTGTGTGTCTAAGGATCAAAGTTACCTTTTGTTCATTAAAAAAAAATATGCGAAGGAAAGACACAAAATAGAGTATCTAAAAAAATCCAAAATAAATTGAAATGTCTAAACCATTTCTAAAGTATGCGATAGAAACAAAACACACAGTGGTATTTGCTGGCTTTGTGTCTGTATTGGCATGATGTTTTTAAATCAGTCATGGCTTTGCCACATGTAGGTAATGCAGTCATATCATACACTTGCCAATAAAAACTTTCCTAATACTATAGACCATTATGCAGTTACTTAAGATCCATGTGGGAAGAGTAAATCCTTTTAGAAACAGAAATGTCTTTAATAGGAAGCTATAGAAGCATATGTGCACACAGCTATGTATATTATAGCCCAGCTGACAAGAGTGCCTATTATTAAGCTGCCTGACACTTTCTCATAAACAGCTGGAGGCTGTTTCATAATGACTTTGTCAAAGATTGACCATTTGGGCTGAAATTTTCCATGCTGGGTTTCTGCTTCAGCTGGAATCCTTTTTGGAAAATTTCTGTCAAAAATGGCCAATAATTTCCAAGAATTATGTTAAGGAAAATGTTTTCAGCTTTTTAAATTATTTTGATAATTTTCTCTCAGAAAATCTCTAGCAAGGTTTGCTCTGGAAGAGTGATTTGAGATTTGGAAGAATGATGGCCCTTGTGTCAAGAATGTGTTTTTAAATTTACTTATGAAAATCCACCCATTGCTGATCTATTAACAATTGCAGAAGCATAGTTTACACATTCTCAGCAGATAGCTATTCAGAAGTTAATATTTCCCTGGTATTTTTCCCTCAGAGGGCAGATCTGTTCCCTTCACACCTGCTGACTGGGCTGGGAGTGATCTGTTCTTGTAGGGAAGCACTGGGCTGCACGTGTGCTTGACAAGAGAAGAAATGACACTTTGGGATTTTGGGGTCTGTTTCAGGCTCAGTTTCAGAAGGATCTGAAATTGTCCTGGTATTTTCCACAATTTAACCCTACTGCATCATTGTCAAGTAATCCAAGTCAGTCACACACTCTTCCCTTGCTGCAATCAGCTTGTCTGGCCAGTCTCAGTTCTACCCCCAGGCTGGGTCAGCTGCTGCCTCATTTAGCAGAGCCTGTGTCTCCTGCATAGGTTGCTGCCTCATTCTCTTCATTGTTTTGCCTTGGCTTCAATCTCATTTTAACTTCTCAAAAGCTCTCTGAATAGTGCTCTCGTTCATTGTTGAATTGATTCATCCCAGAACAGGTACAACCTGTACATTGATTTCCTCTTTCCTCTTCCTTCTTCCCACATGGGATGCCAAGATGGGTGACTTAAGATACTGTGTGATACTTACTTCTGTATTCAAGGTAGTAATTATATAGATTTTTTTTAAAATATAATAAAGAAAAACTTAACTAAGATGTCAGTAAAAAGAAAAAATATGAGTAGTTATATTANTCTGTATTCAAGGTAGTAATTATACAGATTTTTTTAAAAATACTTTGTGTTTCATATAATAAAGAAAAAATTAACTAAGATGTCAGTAAAAATAAAAAATATGAGTAGTTATATTAGTCTGTCTTCCACTTAATGGTATTTTCTGTACAGCATACTTATCTTAGATTTCTTTCATTCTCATTTCATCTTAACTTTCAGATTTACAGATTCAGTGACTCTGTACTATTCTCTATCTGTGGCCCACAACATTTGTGGAAAAGTAGGAAAAAAAACTTCAGGATCAGAATAAACTAACTTTACTATACAGCCATTCACAGTTTTTAGGAATAGGTTTGTTAGCACAGATTAGTGCCTAGATATTCTAACAATGTTTTTTGACATGTCATCAAATACATGGTGCTGAAATATTCCATTAATTGCTTAGCTAGTTTGGAGCACCTAGTTGGCTTATCCTTTTACTGCTGAGCTAGATGGCACTGTCTGAGATAGTTTCTGGAAGGATAGCTAGTAATCACTGAGATAAGTTTCAGTTACCCAGACATTCTGCCCAAAATATGTGGCTGGAAGAAGGATGCACTTATCTTTAAAGAAGGATTTAATGTACCCTATTTTGAGAGCACTGAACAAGTTAGTAGATGAACAAGTTGGTGTATGCATCATTTCACCTGTGAACAGTGAAAAGTTATGCAATGGTATTAAGGGGAGCAGTGGATGAACACTGCTGTCGTGAGTTGCCGGTACCTTTAACAGACTATAAGCTTGTGTAGCTGGGTATAGGATGCTTGCAACATCCTGATCAACCAGCAGTTTCTTGAGGCAATGCAATAGGCACCAACGTTGGCTAGGGAAGGAGCGTGAAGCAACTAGGAGGTCTCTAACTTTTTTGAATACCACAGGGAAAGGGAGATTTCTTGTCTTACTTTGCCCTCATGATAATGCTTTATTAGCCCTGTCCAAAGGTGGCTACTGTAGATTTCCCAAGCATTGTGGGCATTGCAAAGTAGATTGGGTCCATAATGATATAACTAACTCTTTAGGTAGGTGTGACAGTTGCTCCCCCTGCTCCCACCTTAATCTCCAAGTCTGGGACTGGATCCAGCTGCACCTGGGCTCTCTCTGAGAAGGAGTTTAGAGAGGAAGGGGGTCCTTTCTGAACCTTGTGACTTAACGAGAGAGTCTCCCTGACAGTTTTGTCTGATGCTGTCCTCTATGCAATAAATAATCAAATGTACCTTGCCATCAACTCCTGTTAAATCACTGTTGCGTTAACCTTTGAACTTTGTTAACTCACTGTTTTATGTAAGTAAAAAATATTGCTGCTTTTCTTGTGTGAGTGAAGTACATAACTCACTCTGACTGTGACAATAGATGAGTACTAGGCTGTATAAAATGATGTGCCATGCTTCTTCTGCAGTTGTTGATGAGTGAAATAAAGCCATTTTATTGTGCTTTTTCATCTGAGTAGAAATACTCTATACTGAGGTCTCTGAACAGGGAAAGGATATATATTTAATATGCAGCCATGATCAAACTTAGGATTGTTGTGATTACGAAACAATGAACTGAGAATCATTTATCTAGCCAGAAAGACTGTCAACTAATGGAAATTCCAATTTTACCAAGCTGCTTTTGGAAGCTGGTTGTGTCATGAGCATCCGCAGTTACTCTGACAAAACTGGAGTGAGTTTTTCAAGGAGCAGGACATCTGTTGCAGGTAAGGACCAATTGCTGATGGCCCTGTGGCATTAGGATTAGCTCAGAAAGCTGTTAAGAACTAGATCTTATTTAGTTGTTAGATCCCCTACGGTCTCCAGAGTGGGGAAAAAAACATGATTGGCTTTGAGAAGACCTGCCATCCTTGTAAACTAAGGAAGACATTCAAAAGGCTGTGCTGAATCAACTGCCTGAAAAAATTTATACTGAGTTAGGGGTAACATTTAGGAGATCTGTAGTCCACTAGACTGACTTAAATGTCTGATAAATTTAACTCTGCCTGTTTGTATTCACCTATATCTTTCATCATAAGCTTGCATCTTATAATAATCCACATGGAAGCTGACTCAGTAACATGGGCACCTGTAATCTTGGCATTCTTCATTTTTGGGAACTTGAATTTTGCTTGAAATATGAACACCAGAGGCTAAGTGAAAAAGAAAATTAAGAAGCAAGATTATCAGGACTGTGATCAAGGGAAGAGATTAAAAAGAGGGAGATAAATAGCAGCTTCCTTGGCACAGAGGAGAACTCCATTTGAAAAATCAGTGGGAAAGTCCTCATGCCCTTCCTCTTATATATATTTTTTTCTCCAGTTTTCTGAAGTAATGACAAGAAACTCAAGGTCAGCTGTTCTCTAAGGGCTGGCACTAAGGAGAGAGCAAGTATTATGATTTAGTATGCAGACTCTCATGAACTTTAAACCATTAATCTTGTGAAGGGAACAGAGTTAATGTTTTTTCAACGGGTACTAGGCAGTACTGTTTCTGTTTTATTTTTTCTTACTGACCACAATCCCTGCTTCTATGTCTTTCAGAGCTGCATGGGAAAAAGGAAGGTGTCAAATGATCTCACTGCCAGGCAGAGCTCATCTGTTACTGATCTTTCCCCTCCCTGAGATATTTCCCATGGCTTCCGCAGGAGGAAGCTCTCTTTTGATAAACTTTGAGCAACTCAGCCCTTGATGTACCAGCCTGAATTATTACTTAACCAGTACTTAACTTAACTTACCAGTACCTGAAGGGGCCTACAGGAGAGATGGGGAGGCACTCTGCATCAGGGAGTGCAGTGAGAGAACAAGGGGTAACGGGTATAAGCTGAAAGAGGGTAGATTTAGGAAGAAATTTTTCACTGTGAGGGTGGTGAGAGACTGGAACAGGTTGCCCAGAGAAGCTGTGGATGCCGCATCCCTGGAGGGGTTCAAGGCCAGGCTGGATGAGGCTTTGAGCAACCTGGGCTAGTGGAGGGTGTCCCTGCCCATTGTAGAGGGGGTGGAACTCGATCTTTAAGGTCCTTTCCAAACCTAACCATTCTATGATTCTATGATTTGCATCAAAGTTCATGACTCTAGAGCCAGAGGAAAAATTCTTACATGCTTTATTGTTTCACACCCTTTAAATGTCCATAAACAGTCCAATTTGTAGTTTTTATTATGCAACCTCGGAATTACTTTGGTCAGAGATTGTGTGTTAGTGTTACGGAAATTTCTGGGCACGTAGCTGGCACTATGGCATGAGAAAATTGAAATACTTTTCCTATTGCTAAGTCTTGGGTTTTTTCCTGATAGTTTTGGTTAAAAAAGAGGAACCTGAAATGTTGTCCACCACTCATACAAAAACAGAAATTTGAAGTCTAAAGCAGTGACTCTATTACTGACATTTGGATCTTTTTCTTCATTTGTTTTGGCTCATTATCCCTCTCACACAGCTTGACCTACAGGTTCCAACTATGTTTGATGGAAATGTCTTGTAGTGGATACTTGCTGAAGTAGAATCATAGAATCATTAAGGTTGGAAAAGATCTCAAGAATCCTCAAGTCCAACCATCAACCCAACACCACCTAATTCACTAAACCATGTCCCTAAGCACCACACCTACTCATTTCTTGAACAACTCCAGCGATGGTGACTCCACCACTTCCCTGGGCAGCCTGTTCCAATGCTTGATCACTCTCCTAGTGAAGACATTTTTTCTAATATCCAGCCTAAACCTCCCCTGGTGCAACGTGACGGATTGGTGAAGGGTAGCAGAAATGCCTAACAGAAGCTTATCATGAGACATTTTGAAAAACATGGAAGATGTTAGCATGCAGTCATTAGAGCAAAGATCTAGAACATTAAACTATCAAAAGCATTAAAGGGAGATATACGAACATGTGTGTGTTACACACAAATGCATGCACATATGCAATCCTCCTGCATGAGGAAACTTTGGGGAATTGGCCTGGAGTAAACAGAGGGAGCCATGAGTGTGACTGGCCAAATGTGCCTGTGACTCTAAGTGGAACCGTCAGAATTGCATTTCTAGGTCAGCTGTTGGGTGACAGCCAGAAAAGGTTAAAGCCTTTTTTGTTTGAAAAATTTTTGTTCTAGCTGAAATAGTATGGAATGGTTTGTCATTTCTGGAGACCTGGAGATGCTCTTATTTGTCAGGGCATGAATGGAAATCCATAGTTTGAGAAGTTCACTGGGGAGGGAAACATCTAGAAAGCAACTTTACAGTTTGTTTCTGATTGCTCTCCTGTATTTACCTTTAAGGCTGACTTCCACATTTTAGGGAAAGGAGGACAGTGAAAATGGGTGATATGGAGTGATACCTATCTGGTGTTAGCAAGCTATAACTACTGCCATTGCCTGCTGTAAGCAGATCTAACCCCGAAGTCTTAAGTTATTTGGCATCAAGGGTCCATCATTCTGGTAAATAAATTAGAGAAAAAGCACGACTAAAATCACTTGCTTTGTTCTGTGGTTGATTCTGTGTTTGAGATTCACCCTGTCTTAAAACCACAGCAAAACCTCAAACCACCAAACAAAGAGCATTGTTTTGAAGAGAACTTAGCTTTGCCTCATTGAGTCTTTTTCCATCAAGGTATGAATGTTCCTCTGCAGCTGGTCAGCAACTTAAATTCAAGGCCTTCAGGATCAGCCACTAAACTAGTCCCAGGTACTGAGGTAAGCATTGTGCAATAACTCTCTCTTTCTAAACTACTGTGTTTTTTGAAGGACTGTCACTGATGAGGTTAAAAGCAAAGAAGATTTCATCCAGGTCTGTGCTGGAGAACCTTCTTCTGACATAAGAGTCATCAGGAAAACTCACTGCTTCGAGACTGCACAGAAAAATGCATAATTCTGCTCCCAGGAGCAATGCAGGGGTAGAGATTGGATAGAAAGAAGAAGGCATTTAAAGATCAAATACCTAAACTGACATGGGATTATAGAGTGGAAACTGGATGGCCTTTCAGCTTGTTCCTGTCAGCTCTTTGTGCAGTAAGAAGCTGTACTGAGGAATGCTGAAGAAAACACTTGGGTAGGCAGCATGATCAAAGCAAACTCTGCACAAAATCAAGGAAATCAGCGAAAAGAGAATAAGAATGTAGAGGGAAAAAAAGGAGACATTAGAAAGGAATAGTGTCACCAGCAAACTCGGGGTACTTCTCAATCAAGAACGCAGAGTGAATTACTATTCATTCTGTGAATGAATTCCAGCAGCAGATACAACTTTTCCCAATCTTTTCTGTGGCTAAAAGTACTTCAGAATCTTTTTTAAACTACTGGTTTTACCAAAAATTAAAAAAAAAAAAAGAACAGAGAAAGAAAGAAAAAATTCTATTAACTGCCATCTTGTATAAGCTAGCCTGATTCCACAAAAATGCACAGCATGCTCCTTGGGGCTGGACTGCTTCAGACTTTGGCTTTTAGCAGAACCTTTTCTGATATTTGTGGATTATTACATAAAACTCCAATTTATTACAGATATCTAAAGAAATGGCATTTGACCACAACATAGTCTAGTAACTGCATAAATGGAAATATACATATTGGTGTATACATATCTACGCGTGAAACCAAACCCTACAGTTGCCTATGAAATTAATTGTTGAAGGGAACAAAGATTGCAGTTTAGGGATAGTGGCAAGTTATTCCCTTTTAAGGTTGTAACCTGCTGTAAATATGAAAAAAAACCCCACCTTTTTTTCTGATTCTCTAAGAACATAACTGCGTATCTAGCAAATCAAGATAGTTTTATTCAAAATGTTTTTGGTTCATTAACTCAGTTTTAGTCAAGATATCAAATGAGTACACCAATAATTGAATCAAAAGATTATCAGACTTTCTTAAAAAGAGCAAGGTTGAGACATATTAACTTTGTTTACAAGATCTTAAAGAGCATAAAATTTGTGAAGTATTTTAGAAGAAAATTAATTTCCTTTAGAACAATATTTTATGCAGTTGTAGGTACATTGCTTATTGTTGTGGGAGTATTGTTATATCCCTAAACGCTGTCTCTTTAATTGCAGCCTTTGCAATACACTAAACTGCCCTCATTCCCCTTACAGAACAGAGTGTTTATCCAGAAGTAAACATGACACTTGCACAATTCATATATGAGTTAATGCTCACCTACCTAAAGCAGTGCCATCCACGCATCCTTTCATTCAAGGTCACAGACAGTCACAATCCCATCTGAACAGTGATAAAAGAAAGGAGGATAGGAGAGAAAAAAGCAGGTAATTTCACCCAGTTAAAAAAAGGAAATAGAAGGTGTTCTTTAAACAGCAACTGTTCAGCTTAAAAGACCTCTCTGCTCCTGTAGTGTCAAACCCTACATTGCTGGTCAGTGCCACCTATCTACTTAACATCTTGATGGTGAAGGCTGGCCTTCTGAATATTTGACTGGTCAGACTTGCAGTAGCTGTTTAGCCAAGAAAAATATCTCTTTTGCAATTAAATGAAGCAATCCACTTATTTTACCTCATCATGCCTGCCTAGCAATCCATATAGTAAATGGTAAATCCTAGACTTCATCAACATATTACAATCTTTGTCAAAATAAGATTGAAGTGAAGCGTGAAAAGTCCTCCTCAAACTGAATATTCTTACGATATTAATGATAGAATTAACTGTCAAAATATCTATCAGAAAAATGAAAAATAAGCCCCCACAAAACAGTGAAAAACCAGCATGGAAACATACAGACATTTGACACCTATTTCAGTATCAGCTGTCAGCATTTGCTGGTCAGAAGGAGAAGGGTTATCATTGCTACAAGACTCATAAACTACCAAGATGCACACAGATTTTTTGGCCTTAGTAAACTGCCAAGCTACTTACTGGCAGGTCAATTCAGGAGAAGGAAAATGATATGCTTGGAAGTTACATTTTTCAATACAAAGCAAAAAAAAAAGGAAAAAAAAAGGATTTTATAGTTGAACCATAAATTCCTGTAGCTGCTGTAATCTTATTACGGTGACTGTGATGATTTGTTGAAACATAAGTGTCAGCTGTAATATTTAAGGTGCTGTCCAGTTGCATGTTGTACTCAAACAACAGACTGACCTGCTAGAAAATAACCATTGCTCTGGGCAATCACAAGCAGTTAATCTAAACCCCAAATGTATTTAAATATAGTAATACAACCACCAAAACCATGATGTACATATCTTGCTGTGGATTTTTTGGTTTGCTACTGAGGGAAAAATGGAAATAGTTGACTTTATTTAATCAATTGATTTTCAGATCAGGACAGCTACAATGTCTGGCAATTTGATATTGACCTGGTGACATGAGTAATTGCTACTCTGCAGCCAAAATATCGGAATTATAAACTACCTGTTCAGTAGCCAAGCTGAGTAACTTGGTCAAGTTTGTTCCTACAGTGAGTATATGCATTTTCTCAAATTGCAAAACACATTGCGCTTGCAAATTTTCTTATAATAAGACACAAATAAAACGGGAATCTGAATCATGCTTTTATTTGCAGTTAAGGGTTGAGATATAAAGAAAAAACTAAAGTATGGGGAAACCTAACAGCTGTGTCTTTTCACTGATAGAGGAATTGGTGTACATTCAAACAACCCTGACATTCACATTGAGTAGTAAATTTTCTCATGAAGGAAATAAAAGAGTGAAAAATTGAATACTACAATGCATTGTTATGTTGTGCCAGACTCCTGTAAATCCAACACTGTTACAGTCTGCTATACAAAGTATTTACATCACTTAATAAAATCTGTGAGTTTGTAGGTCATCACTTGCAGTCCCAGCACCCTAACTCACAGTATTACTAACATAACTTGACATTATGTTTACAGTAAATTAGAAAAATACACTGTAAGCACAGGCATAGGAACCAGGGAGAAGATTTCAAGCGAAGCCATGTGGCAACCTTTCTAGGTTTTACTAAAGCAGAAACCAGTTATTTTCATCTGTAAATCTACATTGCAAGCTGAAGTGAAAGAAAATATACATTTCGTAGAATACCAAGTGCAGTAGATCAGTGGAAAATAACTCAGAACTATGTTCAGTCTTCAAACAGCACTCCAAAGGAGCCCTTGGTGGCCAGCCAAAGGATCTAGTTTTCAGTTTGTCATACTTCCCACTGATTTTCAGCCATTCTTCCACAGTTTCTCTCCCCTGCCCCATCACATTTCTTCAACTTTTATCTAATGTTTGTTACACTTTCCAGAAATAGATGCAGACCAATCAGAGCATCAATCCACTTAATGAAGACAAGAGGTGAGGAGGTGAGGCCGGGATGTGACTTATATAATACCCATTTATGTGGTTTTTTTTTTTTTTTT
>VZTO01007356.1:0-17913 GCA_013400615.1 Syrrhaptes paradoxus | reverse complement strand
AAAAGAGTCCTCTCGGTAAAATAATAATCACGTGAAAAAAATTTGAAAGAATGTGACACAATTTCTCATTAAAAAAAAACCACAACAACTCAAAACTATAGTTAAACTATATTCAGTCCTTATTTCTATAAATAACAGTGCCCTCTTCTCTCCCTACACTAGCAGAAGACTAAACTGCTGTATTTTTAGTTAACGTAATCTCTAAGGAGTGTTATTAACTAGCCGCCTTGCATATGGAAGCCCTAATTCCTTTTAATGCTGATGGTCTTGGTAATAGACATCTTGTTATAGTTAATGAGATGAAATAGTCTCCTTGTGTACTGAAAATCTCATATTACAGTCTTGAAGGCTAGGTGTTACATGTTAATCCTGTTCGTGATACTCAGATTTATCCGATTTTTGATTACTGTGTCTGTAAAAGGTAGAAATTGTGTTGTCTAAGAACTAGAACATGAGAGTTACTAAGCTTTCTTTTAGTCTTTACTGAAAACTACCCTAAGCAGATCAGTTGTCAAAATTCTTTAAATCGGCTACTAGAATTCTTCAGAAGAGGGGGACTTTTCTTTAATGTCCTCTTCTTAAACTAGTGAGAAGAAATAAACAAGCCTTGCTTCTTTCAAGTACTCTTTTTGTAAATCCACCTATATTTTAATTTAAATGTATACACAATAATATTGCACCATGTAAATTTCAAATACAGATTTTATAATTATTTTAGGAAATATTATTATGAGTGACATTGTTACTGTAGTTATGTCAGCTGAGATAAAAAAATTCCATCCAGTCTCATTGAATCCAGTACCATCCAGGGATTAAATTTACTTCAAAATTATTAAGTAAATAACATTATTTCACAGCTATTTACATCTGATTTTAATGGAAAAAATAAAATCTGAATCTCGACAGAAATACAGCAGGCTTCTTACTAGTGAGTGACATTCTGGCCTCTTCTGTTCTGGACAGTGTTGCTATCAGATATAGCCTATGAATATCAGTTCAGTGAAAACTTTAATTTCTGAAAGACACTTCTGAAGAGTCCCACACGTCCAATCCGTTACTGAAGTGAGATCCCTTTCGTGTCTAAATGTTGATTTATCTAGAGGTTGCCATAAGCTAACATTCTAGCTACAAAAAGCTACAAATATTTTGCATATAAATCAAAGAATTAGGAACAAAACTGAAGGGCTTTTTAATAGCCCAGTTGCTTTTACGATAAAGTGCATGGTTTTTCAAGGGGTGCCATACAACAGTGCTGTGCTAGGACTACTCTCTTCCTGATTACCCTTTCCTGACGAATGACCTATCTTGAGATAAGTAATGTGTGATGAAACAATATGGGATGAGATAATTTTAAGACAGTGAATGAAATAGTAATTTGAGTATTTATGTATGTTATTAGAAAAATTATGAATAAGGAAACAGAAAAAGGAAAAGGCCTCTTGCTAAAGCCCCAAAAAAGGCCAAAGAAAAAAACTCCTTTGAAACAAACCTACCAGCTTACAGTTATGTAATGTGAAAGGATCTTAGAGAGATATGATGCAGATTGTGAAATGAAAGTGTCATGACAGTGATGTTAATTACTACCTGCTTGTTTGCTGTTTGTTGTATCCGTGCTCAGCATACCTATTTAGAAAAGATTCTTTTTAGATTTAATAATCGATAAAAACAATGCAATAATTGTTCTAAATGTTAGCATTTGGAAAAGAATATATCACCAAAACTCTATTAAGGTACTGAAAAAAAAAATCAACAACATGTAGCTTATTGCCTTGACAATGTATTAATCTCTCAGCAGCCTGTACAAAATAATACTTCAGATAATGTTTTTCAAATGTCTTTCTCTGACATTTTAAAAATTAAGCTGAAAAACAATCTTTGTTGCTGTTAAGCACAGATGAAACAAATGCTTTAATTGATTACATGCTTGCCACAGAGAAAACAGCATTCTATCAATAAACTCCAAATCTCTGGTCAGAAGTAAACACAAAATATGTAATTGATTGTTGGTCAGCTAGTATTGTTTTGAAAATGAAATGATCTTTAGAAAGTCTTCAAAATGGAAACCAAAATTAAAGCATGGAATGGAGTGGATGGACCAACATGACACACTGTATTGTGATGTTATAAGTCACTAGACTTGTCTTGAAATTACGCATGCAGTTTTTGAAGTTTTTGTCTTATGGTCTCATCCTTAACTGTATTCACTTTGTAACTGATGCTCTGTGGTTTAATTATGTATTTGTAATGTGTGAATAAGCCACAGGAAATTAAAATACTGCATGCTAGTTTAACTGAAGTCCTTTTCCTGCTTTCTTGACAAGTTCTCCTTTTTGCTATTCAAGCACAGGAAAATACTGAAAAGCAGATATTGCTCTTAGATGAGATTTCTTAGGGACCAGAAGAGGCCATGAAACCCCCCCCCCCCTTCTCAAGAGCCTCACAGTCCTTTTCTATAATCCAGTGCTCCAGCCCCTCCTAGCCACTTTACACAGAAGAGACTTCTGACCTGCCTTAGTAAGGTAGTTTGTACCAGTAACACCACTATTATGTAATCTGTATATTGTCATATGGTAGAAAAGACACACTGAGATCTAGGCCCTGAGAAACTCCATTTGGGCTAGTCAGCCCAAAGTACATAATCTTATTACCTACACAAGGCCTTAGAAAGTACCCATGCCATCATGTAATTAGTTTTGCCTGTTTGCATTTCTGTTTTGAATGCCATTGTTATTTTCAGCAATGACTGCTAATACATTTAGTGACCCTGCATAATCTGACTCATTTTTTAGCAAAAGAAATAGACATCCAAGTAGTTTGCTATAGATAAATTAATTGCATAATGTATACATTTAAAAAGGATGAAGTACCTTTATTAGAAGGTGAAAGTAATTTATTAGAATATTTACTGTATTTATTAGAAGATGAAAAATGAGGAATTATGCTTTTGATATGGTAATACATATTTTGCTTGCTAGATTTAATTTTAACTAATAAGTACAAAATTACATTCTAATACTGTAATCATGCTGAGGTAATGTTTGTTGATGAAATTTGACATAACTGAGTGGCTTGTGTAAACCAGTAAGAATTATACATGTATCATCCTTGAAGAAGATAATAATCAAAGGTGTAAAAGGCATAATCAAGGTGATATAGCCAATCTGCTCTAGTGGACCAATTTAAATGCTGGAGTAATAACAGAAAACACATGGGGGATTTTTTGTGGCTCGTTTGTTTTGTTTTTAAAGATAGATTTGTCTTCTGGTTTCGGCTAAAGTAAATTGAGGATTCCTTGTGAATATGTCACAGTGATAAACGAGAGATAAATCAAGTGAAAGCAATTAGTGCTACTTGGATCCTATCTTATTTGAATCATATCTGCCATTCAATAAATTACTCTTTCTAAAAAAATATCTTCCTAGTGTTGAGGATTATTCCATAGCTGCACTGTCTCACAAGAAATTCTCATTTCGCTCTCTGTCTAGATTTCCAATATGACTAGACTTCTTCTGTACAGTTTTTCCATCTTCAGTAATGATCCCATAGCTTTGCAGATTAGTATCAATTATAAATGTCACTACCATGCTATTCACTCCTTATTGCAGGACTTGAAATGTTAAGTAAAACAAAATCTGATACCAATTGGCACACAGATGGCCAAGGCCTTTTTCCCTTTTTCAAGTTTAGTGCTGCTTCTGTTTACATCTCTTTAGCTAGTTTTCAATCTGCATGATACTGTTCCTAATTAGAACAATTTGAATTAATTGTCAGCCATCAGTTTCTGTATTGTACCATTATAAAGACATCTTCCTCAGAAAGAGCAAACTGCAGTAAATAAATGTGCAGATGCAAAGTTTGTATTTGAAGATTGTGAGTAACAACACTTCACGTTGCCATGCTGGGATTCACCCAAAGATTTCAGAACTGTCTGCACTGTATTGTCTGCTTTTGGCTTTAGGAGACCCTGAAAACTGTATTCCTGTCACTTTGTTGATAATTTTAATTGCATTAATTTTTAATTTGCAAACTGTATTATATGACTTTGACATGAATTGCTTCTTCATGTATGATTTCACTTTGACAAAACCAGCTGCTCCTGAGGCTTCAGTTATTCATGGAGTACACCTTCTGTTCTCACATAATTTTTAGCATAATGGAAAAAAATTGTTATTCCTGAATAGGAAACAGTATAGAAAATTGAAAAAAACTATTGAGTGGTTGTCTTACAACCTTGTGTTTTCAAAGCCTTAATGCAGGTGTAAAAGTATTGCAGGAGTAAGTATTCTGGTATCTTTTAAATGATTGTCAAACTGAGTTGTAAAGAGGTTAAGAGAAGCGCCTTTGGCCAGTTCGTGCATTATTTACAAAGCCAGGATAATTTCTCTAAACACTGGCTTTTAGTCCAGTCTTTTTCCACCCTGTTCACACTGCTCATGAAGAGAAGCAGATTAATACTAAAAGATTAATTAACAGCATCTTAAGTCATCTGTTATTTTATTTCATGCTGTGTGAGGTCGAAATCACTCGGTATGATCTACTGAATGAAACAGGCATACTCTGCAGTTAAGGGATCATTAGCAATTACTACGTTGTTGTCTTCTCTCAGATGTGGATTGGGATGGAATTTGGTACGAGTCAAAATAATGTGGTGTTTTGTTTTGCCTTTTTTTGAGTATATGGCTTCTAAGGATTCCACTGTAATAATGAATATATTTCACAAGAACTGTGAGAACTTTCTGAACAGCTTAAGACTGTTGAGGTTTGAAAGCCACATATGCCCCTTTTCTGCAGAGGAAAATGCAGTAGGAACGTTAATACATCTCGGTAACATTTATCTACTTGGAGGAGATTCAATATGTCTTCTGGATTTTAATTTTATCCTAAGACCTAAATGGAAGACCTAAATTTGTGTCCGCATTGACACATGTAAGTGTATAACTACATTGGGGTCTTAACATCCTCTGTATAATTACTGTAATATTTGGAACATTTTCCAAGCTCCCTTTTCCAGCTTCTATAACCAGGACAGATGTGGATGTCCATATACAATATTCTCTTTAGTGTATGCTCTTAGTTCGTTCAGGTCATCCTACCTAAGTAGTATCTGCTAATGTAAGTCTTAATATTAGGTGCAAAACTGTTAGGGGACATGTTGTGAACAGAAGTTAATTCAAGTGTGAACATTGCATTTCAGGTGCTGCTTGGAGTTGGATTTCTGCCTGGCTAGACTGAGTTCACCCCATTTCAAATCTGGATTCTCCTCCTGCCAGACCTAACAGGTACCTGACTTTCATTCTATAACATTTGTAGCAATCTTTCTGGTTTACTTCTGAGGGTGTTCTATTTACTGTAAAAGAATCTGGATTTATTTTAGTGCAGAGAATTCGTAAAGGATGAATCACAGAATTGTAAAATGGTTTGGGTTGGAAGGGACCTTAAAGAGAATTGANCTGGAGCCTTCTCTTCTCTAGGTTTCTGGCCTAGAAGGTCACCAAGTTTGTCAGGCATGATTTGCCCTTAGTGAAGCCGTGTTGGCTGTCACAAATCACCTCCTTGTTTTCCATGTGCCTTGGCAGAATCTCCAGGAGGATCTGCTCCATGATCTTGTCAGGCACAGTGGTAAGACTATGTAAAAATAGTGTCATAATAGGTAATGTAATGACTTTTTTTCATGGTAGTGTAATTCTCAGTCTGTGTGTTTTTTGTGAGTTCTAAGGTGGCACAATCAAGTTCTACAGCCAAAAGAAACAGTCCTTTTCTGAGTTTCTGGGAGGGGGGACATGGGAGTGGGGCATGCAGGGCAGGGCGGGGAATAAAGAAGGGAAAGGGGACGAGTTATTTGTACCTTAGAAAAGAGTACAGGAGTGTACAGGCTTCTCCTCATGTAATCTGCAGCACCGCTGTGTTAGTCTTTGCACAACTGTTCACGCAGTCACGTGCTGACTTGCTTGGAGAACAGATGTCACACAGACTTCTGTTTTCTGAGCTGTGTGATCTGCTCAGTTTGTCTGGAGCTAGCAGTGGTGTGCCAGGAATCAGCATTAGACTTGATCTTTAATTAATATATGCTGTACATTTCTGAAATAAGTGGAAAAAACAATATGCTATTGGCATTTGAAGGTGCTAGAAGCTATTGTAAATACCAGACGTGTTTGAGAAATAGCCTTGAGATTCCTCTGTTAAATATCTGCTTCTTTTTAAAGCCTCATCTGAACTTTAAGCAACACACAGTAACATAATTGTGTTTTAGTCTATTCTCCCACAAAATAATAGTTTTTTTACCTTGAAAAAATATGATAAGACACTTTTTAAAATAAATTTTGTCTTTTTATGTTACTGGAGAAAGAGCAGCCACTAAAAATGGGCTGTCTAGTCTTTCCACCTTGCTTTTTGCAGTGAGATCATATTGTTGTGGTGAAACAGAAAAATCTACAATATATTAGAAAAGAAGATCTGATACTAATCATGAGTTCATGAAAACTCTTGTACAATCCAGTCATAATTAACACTGTTGAGGGACACTCTGAGTCACACACAGAAGCTTTGCCAATGTCCAGTGATTTTTACAAGGTAACAAAAGCTGGTGATAAACTATAATTGTGCCCTTCTCAGAGCCCTGTTGAAAAATACCTTGTTTCTACAAGTGTGAGTGGACTTCATTCTACTTTCAGATGGAGCTTCAGGAGTCTGACTGAATGTGGTGTGGTTGGGAAAGAAAAATTAGTAAACATTTCATCGGTCATTGTCATAAACACCTAAAAATCAGGTGAGTGACAAGCTCTTTGTGTTAATCTTCTCATTGTCGCAGTACTGTCTCCTCAGTGTCTCTGAAATGTCTGACAGCTTCAAGGCTCTCTTCATTCTTGTCTAGTGTCCATCGCTTTTCCAGTCACATCTGAAAATTTTGCGTAAATCTTGAATTTCTCTCTTCCTACTTATGTCATTATTATTATATCCAGAAAATTATATTAAAAAAATATTAAGGTCAGAAACTCAAGCACTCAAATTAGAAAACATTGAAATTAAAGTTGCGTCTGCAACGTTTACTTGGGTCCCTTGGGCATATATATTATAATGGTCTTTAATTACATCATCACAGAGATTTCTGGTTGTTTTTTTTTTTTATATGGGATCCCTGACTCATTCAGTCAGGGATAGTACTTCCTTAATTAGGAGTATTTAGTATTTCATTCTCTTGCCCGTGCTTTTGTGTGGATGTGCCTTATTGACTTCGAACTATTCAGACCGCACACTTAAAGCAGAAATTATTGATTTTACTATGCTGTTTTTTAAGTGGAACTCATTAATATAATGTCAGGCATTACTTTAAATTCACAAAATCCTCATAAGATTAAGGAATTCTATTATCTCCATTTTACAGATGAGTAATGGCCATGGAGAGAAATTAAATGTATTCACTAGTTTTGGGTGCCTGTACCCTCCTATTCTTCAGTGTGCTTGACGCTGTTTAATTCTGTATACACTCAGGATATGGGCTCAACTGAATTCTCTCGTTCTTCCAAATATTCAGGAATTTGGCTCGGGTTCTGTTGTGCAAAAACCTACAAAACAAAGATGTAAGAACTAGCAAAGGAAAGCCTTTAAGAAGTCATTACAAAATATGGAATAAAACGTTCTCAGGACCCCTCTGGAAAAGGCTACTATCTAATCCACATCTGCAGCACAGACACAGCTGCCTTATTTTTATTTCTGAAGCTCCTTTTTCCATTCACTGCATAGTCAACAAAAAGTAAATAGACTGAGCTTATATGACTATGTATCCGTAAAAGTCTTGTGAATGAGTGCTTTTCTGAAGTGAAGAAGGGAACATCAGTTGGCAAGAGCAAGTAGTTTAATAACAGGTATGTACAACGAGGTTAAACTTTACTTGTGGACAATTTTTCTATTGCTTTAAATTTAATTTTGTGTACATCTTTGAGTAAGCTTGTATGTATGGTTGGGACAGAAGGGTTTATTATATTTATTGATTACATTAATACAAATTAACAGTCTAATATGTATGTTTTGGATATATATTCAAACAAGGAACAGAAGAACATCCCGTCATATCTTATAACCAGTTCATCAACAGCATGGGAGTCTTTAAATCCCCAGCACAGGCTTCTGGCCTTTGAGCTAACAGAGCAGATGTAGTGCCAGGGGCTTTCATCCTCAAAGTGTATCAATTCTTTGGCACTCATGAACTATGCGTGTTGCTAGAAGGATTCACACATCTTCACTGCTGATGGAGGACATCAGAGTACCAGGTTTCACTGGGGATCTGGAGGGATTCTCACTGTAATTTGAAGGTTATGGGTACTACACACTGACTTCATCATTCCCCTTGCTTCTCCTTAGTTTGCATATCAGTTTTCTTCCCCTGCAGCCTATCTCAGTTCTCACTCACCAGCTCCCTGCTCACTTCCTTTCTCTTTCACAGGATTTCTTCCCATAGGTCTCATTTTGTGTTCCTTTCCATGATCAAATTTTTCATTCTCTACGTGTGAACTGAGAGCAATGCTTTTCCTTCATGATGTTCGGATGCCAGACAACAGTGATAGTGCAAATGCAGAAAAGGCCTTTTATTCCCTTGCTACGTGTAGGATGCAGAAATGTTTATTTCAGGCGGATTATCTGATGGAGGACCTTGTCAAATAGGATAATAAGGTAAGCCATAGACAAAGTGACACAAACCTGACGGGCAAACATAACAGAGACAAAACCAAGAAACAAACCTTGTCAGTCACACTAATTGATGAGCTATCAAGAAACTTCATGTAAACCAGGGCTTTGGAGTCAAGAAGGATGAAAACCCAAGGGTTCAAAATGTTGGGGGTATGGGGAAGCTGAGTAGGATTATGCAAACTGATGAGGGAACATGCAGGGGGAAGGGAACAGGGGAGGAACAAGGAAGAAATCAGAAGGGGGATAAAAAGGGGCTTGTCCTGTGTAAAATGGGGCCAATCACTGCTTGTCTGACTAAGCCCTGTGCCTGGTCACCACTGTCTGTCCTGTCATGTTAAAGCCTTTCCTAACCATCTCTCTGCATAATCTCGCTCTCTCGAGTGCTGCAAGGACTAAATGTCAACTGCTGGTGGGTACCAGTGTGAGTGGACATGAGCCAGCTACTGGATACATGCTCAGCTTCCCTACTACTACTAGTTGAACCTGCAAAGAGCCTGGGCAGGGACCCTGGGTCCCTGAATGCATTGACCCGGGCTTCCATGGCTATGCTGGAGGGAGTCCTGGGCCAGAGCTGCTGCAGGAGGTGTCCGCTCTTAATGTCCCTCAATAGAAAAATTATCATTTTGCAAAAGTACTTCCAAAGAGTAAATGGGGCAGGATATAATTTTCAAGCATTATAATAATAACCCAACCTGATGCTTGGTGCAAGTATCATGAAAAGTTTTTCTTTCATATGCAGGGTTAATGATCCAGTTTTTTATAGAAAATCTTTCTGTGCTATTTATTTTCTAGGTTACAGTACCCATACATCATAATTTTTAAAAAGATTGTTTGATTATGAACAAGATGATGAGAAATTTCAAGTCAAAGTGAATATGTGGTATTCTTCATCTTATTTAAATAAGGTTTGGTTCAAATTCCTATTTAAGATCATAATATGACTGAGAAAACTTCCATTACACCTATCCAGGCGTGGATGGAATTCAAATTTATAAATATCAGTTGTTTCAAGGTTGTGCAGGGTTATGCATAATGTTCTTTACTGTATATAGCTACAGTGGAAGAGGTAGCACTGCCTTGTGACTCTTGAAAACAATGAGTAAACTATTTCCTACATACTTTCATATGTAGAATTTTCCCTGTTGTAACACGTGCTCAAAATATTATGATTTAAGGTCAAGTTTGTTGTTTTTTTTTTGTCAGTAAATGGTGCAAATGATCTCTATACTAACTGGCAGCTCGAGCACTAAGGTTATTTGAGAAAATCGAATTGTGCTGAGGGGCAGCTGTAGTTAGGAAGTGTGTAGTGCCTGTAAACAAAAAGGAGAAGATGCATATTCCCTCAACAAAAGCTTCTTCCAGAGAGCAGAGAATGTCAATACGTAGGCGTATGAGGTGGCTGTAGCAAACAGTGCAGACAGAGGAGGAAAACCAGATGTTGTAATGCTGTGACACTGCACAGAAAACCAACATGTTGCATTAAAATAAGCAGCCTTCCTGTTGGAAAGCAGTTGGCCATGCATTGCATAGTGTACAGTTGCTTTAATTTTTTTTTTCAGAAAGTTCTAATCTCACATCGTCTGTTTGATAACTCAGATATGCTTGACAGAAGGAAAAAAGCTACAGTGTTGTCATGATCTCTAAGTATATTCCTTTGGTAATGAAAGAGACCTCAGAAATTCTATAGAATACACTGCAATGAGAACATGAGAAGCATTTGCTGTGCCCCAGTCATCATCTTTTCTTGACACAAGGTGGACAGTGGAGGACAAGGATACATCAGAAAGATAAAAAGAAAGGCATTTCTCAAGTCACAAAAGAATGGACATTTTTCAGAGCTGAAGTTTGTTGCTTTGCTATATTTTTGCGCTTCAGGGCATATAAATCTCTTGATGAGGTGCAAACCAAAATTGGTTTGTACAGCTTTTGTTTTGTCACAGAAACCTCAGGTTTTTTCAACACTGTTTTTACTGGCCAGTATTTAAAAGAAGTTTTAAATATACGAATACACAGGCATACTCTTCCACTATATATGTATGTATTTGTTGTATTGGAAAAAGATGTAATTTTTAATGTATTGACAGATAGTAACGAAAGTGAAAATTAAGAATGCACTTTAATGCAGTTTTCATGCCTGCAGGTTTGAACCTGATGAATAAACAGTGAAGTTTGTTTAGTTTTCTGTGTTTTCCAACAGTCCTTCCAGGCTATGGTGGCTTAGTCTTTTTAATAATGTTACTTTGCCTTTGGATAAAAGTCTGCTGCATGTACTGATTCCGCAAATGAATGCACAAATATTAAAAGGGGAAAAGGGATTTATACCTGAATATTGGATCTAATTACATTACAGAATCAAATAAAATCACTGCCCAGGAAACCAGACTGCTAAATTTAACGCATAATTGTATATCCATTTTGCAAAAGTAAACCAATTATGTCACTGGCATGTTCACATGGAGTGTGACTGAAAGTCCCAGCCTTTTGGTAAACGTACATGTCCTATTGAAAGGTGCAGGCTTTTTGATTCCTACCTACATAGGTTGTACACACCAGAGATTCCTCCCTCTGCTTTTCTCATTCTTCAGATCCCTTGCATAGAATCTTTCCATCACCTTATTTTTCAAGGAATCCTTGTAGCCTTTCCGACCCACCACCTTCGCTGATAATTTCCTCACTCTCTCCAAAGTACCAGATATCTCTTTTCTCCGTGCTTTCTCCAGCCGTTTTTTCAGTGGTTCACTCTTTTTTCTACAACTTTTGAGGTACACATATAATTCTGCTAATCCTATGAGGCTTCAATTTATCTGTAATCCTGACCTATTCTTTTTTTTGGAATTATTTATTTATTCTTTCTCCTTGCTTATTCCACCTAGTGGAGGAACGAGCCTAAAAAGCACTGCAGTGTGATGCCTGAACGTGCAAAGCGTGGCTTCGGTGTTGCTGTGCTGCAGGATACAGGGATGAACTCCAAGGTCAAAAGCTCAGTAAAGCAAGTGTAGGTGAAAGAAGATACAGATCTCTTCCTGGGTAGAAAAGTCCGGGGCATTCTTGTGAACCAGTAGAGAAAAGCAGCGCACAACATCAAAACAGCAAGTAGCCCAAGGTAATTTTATTTCTCTTATCTCGCTAGTCAGTGTTTTTCAAAGAGGGTAATACTCGCTGTCAACAACACAACAGTAACTTTTTATGTCTACATCAGCTGTGTGATCTTTGGTTCCTTTGCCAGAGTAGTATTTCATTACATTTTTACTGTCTTAAACAATATGTTTACTTCCATCCTCCAGCTATTCTTTCTCATTTTGTCAGATAGGGTAGGAAAACTGAAACCCCACTGGAAAAAAAAAAAAGCAAACCAGAAAAGCAATTATTAACTCAGGCTAAGATAAGTTATTTTTCTCACATTTCCTGCAGAGACATATTACAAACCAAAGAAGAATCATTCCTGAGCTGCAAAAATATTGTTCTACCTTCCACAGTTTCTACAGTTTTCCTTTTTACTCCCTTTCAGAAATACATTTGGTTGTCTTTGCTGAGACAGTAATATTAAAGCTGAAATTAGACTTGAAAAAAATCAGACTGCAGGCCAAGTCAAAGAAAACTGATTGAAATCAGCTCAGAGGAGAGGTTTCAAGTTGATAGCCTGTGTTCATTCCAGGAAGTCGATGTGGTTCAGCAAATGGCTGGAGCTGTGTCAAAGATAAGTAGTCAGAAATATGAGGGAACCCAGAAACTGAAGCAAAACTGTGGAGCATGAACTGTGTGTGTGGGGAGGTGTTGAATAGGTGGAGGACAAAGTGACACCTGAGAGTCTGAACGATTAATAATAATGACAATTGAAAACAATGTTAGGAAATAGATGTCATGATTCTAAGAGTTCACTGTTACACTAAATTTAACAGATGAATATTAGGGAAAAGACCAAGCCGTCAGGAATCAGGAGAAAATTACACAGTGGGTAATTTCATAACCTCTTTATCACAGGTTGAATAGGAAGGATTATCTTTGCTACAGTAAGTGTATTCCTAAGTCATGACTCCTAAAACCTTTATATGAAAATCAGAATAAAAAGAACTCTGTAACAACTGTCACCATCCTGAAAAAGACTTAATGGACAAACAAGTAGATGTTGTTTAGTCACCATTTAGTAAAAGAAAAGTTCCTGTCGTCAGTTGGGAGGAAAATTTTCTCTGTGCGTTTTTGAACTGTTCTCTGCCTCATACAGGGAGAGATAACTTAAGTCTTCTGAAGAGTCGGTTGAAAGTCACAATTGAAAGTGCAATACTAGACTATAGGTTTACTTATGTTTAACAGAAAACTTCACGTATGCAAACTGCATGTTAAGAAAATAAAACAAGAACTACACCAGAAAAGATAAACACGTATTTGTTTTAACTGCACTAAAGGCCCTAATTTAGACTGCAGTAGAGTGATTTAGTACCTGGTTTAGTCTTGGAACTAGTTTAAGCTGCTGTTGATTATATAACACTGTAATGTATTGCTCACCTCACTTCTCTTTGGTCTATATATAGGATACATATGGTGTTTAAAAAATATTCTTCTAACCTATGGTTATAAGTATTTGCTGTAATAGTTCTGTATTTTTTATCATTAAATCACCAGATCTGAGAAATATTCATGGCTGAAGCCTCTGAAAAAGTGGTGGTTGTAGGGACCATAATTCATGAATGAATTATGAAAAATTCTCAGTCACAGTCTATACCTGAAATATGGTATTAACATTATATTCAGACCACATTGATGTAAGTACTTATTTTCATCACATACTCGGAAGTGACCCTAAAATTTTTTCCAGATTCTTAGAGCCTCTGAGTTTTTCTGGGCTAGTTGGTGGATTTAGGCACCTAGGTATTTTCCTACTGATTTTTCTATAATTTCTCTCTTTGATTGCCCAGGGAGGTTGTGGATGCCCCATCCCTGGAGGGGTTCAAGGCCAGGCTGGATGAGGCTTTGAGCAACCTGGTCTAGTGGAGGGTGTCCCTGCCCATGGCAGGGGGGTTGGAACTTGATGATCTTTAAGGTCCCTTCCAATCCAAACCATTCTGTGATTCTGTGATCTGAATTCAGGAAATTCCCTTTATATTGGCAGTGATCTGAGGGTGCAGATAGCAAGAAAGACTGATCACCAGAGGTGAAAAGTGGTTGAATGATTCTTTCAAATGAGTTTGAATATGTCTATCACTATATAAAATCTCCTTTTGCAGACGTTGGCAAGGGATGATAAAGGAAATTTCCACCAAAGAGAGTGGACTTTGTCATACTTGATTATAAAAATGAAGGAAGATTTCCATTATTACTTCACTATCCCTGAAAATTAGTTCTTCTACTAGACTGTGTAAAGTCATTTTGGTGGAAGATGAGGTTGCTGCTTCAGTGCTCAAGCTGTGGTCTATAAGAAGAGAGAGAGATGTACAATGAAGTTATGCAGATGAAAAACAGTGCTTGACATTCATTATTTTCCTATTTATAGCCAAAGCATATCCTAGTATATAGCGAATTATTGTGTTCTGAGATATAATTTATAATTTTGTCAGTGATTCTAACTTTAACCTGTGCTATCATTATTTCTCATCTTCATTTATGCTGTTTCTTTTGCTGTTTTCTTTCTCATTTGCTGTATCTTTTGATAAATTAGATGACAGGCTCTTTGGGGCAGTAGCCATATTTTGCTGAATGTTTTCTGCTGTGACATAAGCCCTGGTTTGGACTCAACCAAATGTTTGCTAGCACTCTAAAGAGAAAATTAGTAGCTTGTGACCCCTGAAAGAGCTGAAACTAGGGGCTCATCCTGCATTTATTGCAGAGGTTTTACTGTCTTAATATTTTGTATGTTAAAAATGGTGTATCGGGGAACTTGTGTTGGTGAAAATAAAAGCAAAAGGAATTTTACATATTCCAGTGTCTTTGTAACTAGATACTCAAGGGCATAAAATCTCTCAGTTTGAATCAAGTTAGCTATTCCTTAGTCCTATGTCTCAACCATCATTAATACAGATATCTGATTTTATGCTCCTTAAACATATGAGAAAAACCCCTGTTTTAGACCTAATATATTTGACAAGTGCCAAATACATTTGTCTGTCCCTCTGCTTTTTCTTTTTTCACTGAAGACACCAGATTGCATTTACTCAACTGAGTCTCTTATGCCAATAAACAGCAGGCGTGCTGACACTTTACCACAGGTCACTGGGGAGCCGGTTTCTCGAATGTATTTGAGTTTTCTGTTGGCTGATCAAAATACTGATGTTGTCAAAAGTGGAATATGGATGTGCACGTTCTGCAGCTCTTACTTATCATGGGATGTTTCACATGAAATGAGAAGCAGAGCAGAGTTAGTCATGTGAGAATCTCTCCTGCTTTCTCTCTCTGCTTCACTGCTTCTTGTCTCCATCTGTGAAAGCTATACATAGCCTTTGAACACCCAGAGCAAAGTGCTCAAATAATAAATTATAAACTCTTAAATGAAAATATGGAAACAGCTAGCAAATATGAAACCGTGTTTTAATAAATTATAGGTTTAAATGGGATATACTGGATTTAAAAAAATGTATATATAGAGAGAAATACATTTTTTTATTCATGAAAAGTCTTTTTTAAAAATAGAAACAACATAAAATGTATTAGAATTAAGCACTTATTATAAATGCTGTAAAGCAGAGCATATTAAAAAAGTAATCTATACATCACCACAAATGAATAAGTCAATTGGACCTCATCTCTTTCTTTGTCTGTAACCTCACACTTTGTTTGCCAATTCAACATGTTGGGAGAACTGAGTAGGTGAGGAATTGTTTAGGCTAGAGGTTATAGTAGAAATAGGTAGCATAAAAAGTTGGGAAATATTTTTGGCAGGAGGTGTAAAGGCTATTTTGTAGAAGAAGGGGAAAATAGTTCAACTGAAAAACAGGAAAAGGGGGTTATACTGAAGGGTTGTATTTTGACCAGTAATTTAAAATAATTTGGTTTGTTTGCCTGTTGTGTTTTTCTCATTTACGTTAGGGATTTGAAAGAAGGTGCTTTGAGATAGAGCTAAATTTCACTTTGAAAATACTGAAACAGAATACTGAAAAATCTGTTTGAAAATGTTAAATAGTTACTTGACATTTCACATTTTTCTACGTCTTTCTTAAGCTAAAACTGTCTAACAGAACTAATTATATGTCATATCTGTGACATGACATATACCAATTTTATATATAAATATACAGTTTAAGCTCATCCAAGAGTTTCCATACTTTAGTTTTAGATACAAATAAATGATTTTTTTTTTTGGTACTTAATGGGTGTGCATAAAATAAAAACCCAGTTATGCAGCTTCTGAAATTAGCAGGCCTAGACATACTTGCTTTCACATGGAGAGACATAAGGATCAGCAAAGAATTTTCATATTGGGAATGAGATTCAAACTCTTATGTATTTTAATGATGTTGCCAACAACATTTTCAAATAGTGCCAATTCATTTTCATATTATTGACTGTTATCATCACTATTGATATAGTCACATGATTATTATAATAACAAATGAATTTAAAGTACTTTTCTGACAAATAACAATGGATATTCTTTTTTGCATATGCTTTAAAATAAATACGTCATTTGCAATTAAGTGTGGAGGTTTTAATGTGAAATACTAAATATTAGGACTAAATAAATGAGTAAGACTGTGTTAGATTATTTTGTAACGTTCAGTATTTTGTTGGTATTTTACCTTCTTAAGTTTAATTACAATTCCATATCATAGCTTCTGTATGACTTGGGCACATAAAGACTGGGAAGAGGCCATTTGAGCTCACGCATGGTTATAGCAACTTTTTAAAAAGCCTAGTCTGGTGAAAAGACAAGAGTACAGTTACACTCCCTTTGAGGATATTCAGTTAAAAAAACATCCCTATCTACAAAAAGAGGATTATACAACTCACACTTTTTAATTGTGGAGAGATGAGCAGTTTATTGGTTCATTAACTCAAATTAGTATTTTATCCCAGGATTTTCCAGATTTCTAAATCGAAATCAATTAAATATGGCATATGAACATGTCCCTATATTCAGAACAGAAGGAAAGGAATTTGTGACAACACTGAGTATTTTGTGAGGAGGTTTTCACATCCATACTGGACAGGAGGTTTGGCGATTAAAACGTGATGAACAATATGAGAGTCAGAGGCTGCTGTAACATGAGGTTAATCCTCATTTTCACTTTTAATGGGATTTCATAATTGATTATTGTTGGTTTGCTTTTTTTGATGGTACAGATGAGACTTTGATCAGCTCAGATGAGAAAATAATGATAAATGCCATTGCTGTATGTGCAGTAAAACTGTTTTTTACATTGGTAAAAGTGCAGATTTCATTTGTATCAAATGCACAGCTGCAGGCAATACGCCCATCCTCTGATGCATGATGAAATAGTTGTTAAAAGCAGAGAGATTATAAATATCAGGAATCTCTCCAGATTTAACATGGAACAACAGTGATATCCCTGAAAAATTACGCATGAGCATATTGTAAATCTATACACTGTTCTTTTTTATTGAAATAACTTTCATGGACAGCCAGTGTATGTGAATTTGGAGGTGCTGTATAGAAACAAATCAGTAATTTTTTTTACTAGATAATTCTTTAAAATGCAGCTAAAAGTGCAAGAAGACATCTTTTGGTAGTACAAACTGGATTTTCTGTCACTTGGTGCTAGTTGAGTCCTTGAAATTAAACAAATACACAAAGAATAGGTCTGCTCAGCTATGGATAGCTTCAGGTACACTTAATAACTTTTTTGGTTTTAATCATTTCATCTTCAGTGTTGTTATTTTTTTCATTGCTGAGCTCTTTGTCTGTTACTTTGGTCTGAGTTTTTCACATGCTGAAGATCCTGTAGGTTGTGATTTTAAACGACATTTGCAGAATTAAACACCTGTTCTATGAAACAGAGAAAAAAGCACTAATCACCACCTCACTGCTTTAAAACTCCTGCTTAATGACTGTAGAAAGATTTTGAAGGCTTCTTCTTTTTGATTTTTCCTTGGTTACTAGACACTCATCAAATCCATTTTTTACTTTTTTTTTAGAGTTTGTTGTAACCTTTAAGCACTTTTTCCTATTTCGAATATTTTCATTGCAATTCCTAGATTTCATTTTGATTTTCATTCAAGTTTAAATGCCATTCTTTCTTTACATGCACACAGTAGTACTTTGATCAGTAGTTAGTGTGT
>VZTO01007355.1:104765-135872 GCA_013400615.1 Syrrhaptes paradoxus | reverse complement strand
GGGATCTAAAGGCAAGGCTGCATTTGTACCTCTGAATACTAATGAGAATTCTCTGGGAATATCGTGTACCTGTTGGTCACCTATCATCAGGAATGTTTTATGGAGGATTGGGTGAGAGCACCAAGAACTAACAGAATGTCCAGGAGAGCGGAGAAGCTCTCCCTGTGAGCAGTTTTCTAATCCAAGAGCAAGAAAAGCAGGAAGTAATATGCTTGATCCAGTAAGAGGAATAACTACTAGAGAAAGGGAAGGGCTCTTTAAACTAAAAAACCACACTGGTCTTGCATGAAAGAATGTTCCCACTGTGGTAGTTACACTCTGATTATTCGGAAAGTCTCTCTGTTGACAGAGGAGTAATTCTGTGTCATCCTAAATGAGAAACATGTACATGTAACTATGCCAGAGAGTATTGATACAGAATAAGAGCAGAAAAGACAAAAACAATTATGTTCTAGAGTAAAAAATATGACTAGCAAAGCTGAGATAGCCTCCTGATCTAAAAGTAGATGTGAAATTTATGTGGCTTCTTTTTCCCTTGGTTTCTATACCAATGCTGTAGTGCTGTCTAAGTGATAAACCAGTGCCACAGAAACCTTCTTTACCATAAGACCATGGGCTGGAAAGTCTAGTTATCATCCTACAATTAATAAACTGTTGGCTGCAAAGTAGGGATTGTCTTTTGCTGGAATATGCACCATTTTTTTCTATACATATATATATTATATATATTGAGTTCAAAATTAGTGAAAGTGTGGCTCTTCATCACTTCAGCTCTCTTAGGAAGTTTTCTCCATCCACACAACCTCTTTGTCACAGAAATGTGCAATCTTCNTTATCCAGGCAAACATGTGTATTCATGTATGAATGAGCCTATTTGCATGTGAATCGACATATTTATATACAAACAAGGATTTTTTTATGCTGAAAGTGCTTGCCCAGCTGATCTATATATGCATATGGCAGAAAATTGAACATAAAAATAAAACTGAATGTAAAATGTGCTAGGCAGCCAATAAATCTGGCCTATATACTCTTTCCTTTTTAGACAGGCAAAACTCCAGCTTTCCTTTTTTCTTTAAAATAAAAGGAGACCACGTACACAGTGAGATTCTTTCACCCCCCCCCCCCAACTACAGGAATGAGTTCTACAAGTGCTCAATACTCAAAACTCCAGTTAAAGCCATTAAAAACTGCAGGTTTTCAGCACTCTTTAAATGCTCGTCTGCTTAAGAGTTGCTCACAAAAATGTGCATGCCTTTCTCCTAGCTTTCACAAAGCTAACCTCACCTACCTGTTCTTGTCACAGTATGAATGCACCTTACAAATGCTCTTTCTCCTGTCCTGTTGGACAGGGTTTGACCTTAAGTCTGTCCCAATATGAATCTGGTTTTTGTCTTTCTCCTCTTGAGGGACTAAGAAAACAAACAATTCATTTTCATAAATATGGCCAAAAATACCTGTTTGTGATGAATGTTACAACTATCACCTCTCTATTAAATAATAATCATTATGTAGGTCTAATCTGATTCTCATCATTAAACTAAAAAAATGAGTTTAAAGCTTTCTCCAATAGAAAGGTTTTAATAAGCTTCTGCTTTTGTTAATTTTTAGTAATATGCATTATTTCCAGGCCCATAATTTTGAACTATTATTTGGCATAGTATGTGTAGTGTTTTTCATTCCTTTGAGTTTAAATATATATGAATAGCCATCTTAACAGTTTACAGTGCTAACTGGTCCCATGTCCCATCTTTGAACCTGGTCAGTAGCTGAAGACTAGATAATGAAAAATAGATGACATATGCAGTGAATAACACTTACAAGATTTACTTCTCCTATTTCCAACACTATTTCTGATTGTTTTCATTTCTTGCATAGCAGCTTGAAAACAGCAGAGGAAAGGAAAGATGCTACATAAATAGTAAGCTGGGGAGTTATGGAACTGATGCAGTAAGTTCCAAGATGATGCAAGATACTCACTTGTAAAGGCTAGGCAAACCAGTGAGAAAAGAAGAAAAGTGCTATGCAAGTGAAATGCCCATATTACACCAAAAAAAAAAAAAAAAAGAAAATTGTTTTTGTAAGAGATTTTTAAAACATTTTCTGGGCAAAGTTGTTCATTAAATACTCCCAGCTCAGATATATTCATAAACACTATCCATTCAACAATAACAGGCAAGATAAAGATGTGTATAATTCAATAATTTATTAACCAAAGGAAATAAAGCTCTGTTTTAAAATAGTTTGATCCATGTTTTAACTATGTCTAATTAGAAACTTTTCAAGCCCAAGTAAGAAAAATGCCATACACATAATTTTGTTACGCTACTATTTTTCTGAGGTCAGCCTGGAAGCTGGAGAAAAGGTAGCNAAAAAAAAAAGGAAAGAATAAAACTTTAACTTAATGATATTTAAGTTGAAAGACTTTTCTTCTTTGTAAACGGTTTTCAAATGATTTCATACCAATTACTGTTTCAAAAAAAGAGTGATATCCAACTTCTCTTCCGTTTATTCATCTGTCTTGTCACCCTAGGGGAAAATCACAGAGCCACCCAGTAACCTGATATAAATGGCAAACCTTTCTCCATGTTGCCCAGTATTAGGAGGTCAGTGGTGATGAAGGGTGGGATTAAGATAAATTTATCCAGTGTTCAATCAACTCAGTGGGCCCGATTCCCTTTTACACAGAGACCCTTTGTAACATTGTGCAGGGTAAGAGGCTTTAAATTACATGCATTTGCAGCCACATTAAGGCCTTTTGTATAAATGAGAGTCATCTGATGTGAGCCTCTCCAGTAGCTACAATGAAGCATTGGATCAGGCAAACATGCCTATTATTAACCAGAAGTATTAAACATCCTCTTCTTACAAGCATTACAATTCCACAACATTCATCATTATCTTCTTCCTAAGAAAACACAAAAAAGAAAAAGAAGGGAGTGTGATGTGTCATTTGCACATATCTGATTTTATAGCAGCAATTTCTCAAGACTTCCATGAATGGGCAGGACAGCGCAGATATCCTGTTCCCTTACATGGCTGCCTAGCAGATTGTGACTTGCTTATTGCTTACTCACAGTCGCTTTCAAGCAGGGAAACAATCCTTATTCCTTTCAGCTTTTGCAATCCCAGTGAAAAACAAAATGTATAACAACATGACGTATTTGGCCTGCTCCCGTTAAAGTTAAATACAGGCTTTTCAATTTTCATTTCCAACAGCAGATATGTGACAAATGACATAGTAATTTTCTTATTCCTTCATGTTCATAAAACACTGATAATATGATTTTTACCTTCCCTTTGTTCTCAATTAAATGAAATGTTCCAATACAATTAATGTGTTCTTGCAATTTAGTTTTTCTTTAGAGGTTTCTCTTGTCTCTGATTAACAGAATTTTCTATCCATTCTGAGAACCCCCAACTGCTATTCAGAATGTTTCATTATGCCTGGCAGCTATCAATACAATTGTGAACCAATATAATTTTAATTGTTTCACTAATAACTTGTTTTAAATGATTCAACAGTCATCAAGAAAGATAAGTGCTCTTGTACCCTGCAGGCTTGTAGGGATGATGGTATGAGGCAATGTAACGGTGCTGTATCAGAATAATGAAACCGTATGCACAAGATAATGACAAAGCACTTGCATTGCTGTAAAGACAAATGAAAACAGTAGATCTTCTTTTCACTGTAATAGAACATCCATTCTTATCTCCCATTTCAATCATTAGACTTCACAAACAGATTACTACACAAATACACATATGCAACATGTCCCACAATAATAACTGCATGCTCCCATCTATCCAGGCAGATGGTGAATGATGGAGTTAACGAGCTTTACAAATGCTCTTGTTAATTAACAAAAATTGTTACTTTCTCGTTTGAGGGGGGCTTATAAATTAGACTTAATTACACTAGATAATTGCAACTGCCAGCTACTGTGTAACTCGCTCATGCTCAGTTCTTTCAATGGCAAATCAACAATTGCAACCCTTGCTTATTTGTGTAGATGAATTTAATAAGCAAACAGCCCTTTTATGTTAATGGTTTACTGGCATTCATGGGTTTGGCAGGAGAAATGTGCTGGGGGAGGGTTTGCTAATGGCAGCACATAATCATATTAATTAAAATATAACTGCCATTTAAAGATTTGTAGTGTAGAATTAGAGCATGTTGGGAACTGAGAAAATCAAGCTAGAGTGCATATTAGCACCATTACTCTGTGCTCCCTGCACAGCAGTCAGCAACCTCATGTGTCATAAATGTAATTTATGAGTGCTGTTTTCTTTGAAATATATGTTTTTAGTTCACCCATTAGAATGTAAAAATTTGCAATGTCTGCTTCAGAAAGTTCAAAATAAATTCACTTAGAGCTGAGACCCATGATCTGGTTTTAACAAATCCCTCAACAATGATTTTTTTTTTTTTTATTACTTGTATAATTTCTTATAGTAAAACCAAGCATTCAAGTCCTTTGAAGATGGTTTCCATGGTTTATTGCAAATGTAAGTCACGCTATCATTATGAATTCCGTATTACCAGGCATTTTATAATTCAGTATCATTTTTTATGGGGCTTTAATATATACAGCCCTTTTTTTTGGTTTGGCTTTGGAAAAATTGGTGCAAAAATTTTACCACTTTGTGTCTGGACATGTAGAAAGGTAGTGTCAAAAAAGCTTCTGAAAGCTTTGGGTTTTTTCTGCTTTCCTGAATCTCCTTATCAATTTACAGACATATTTTTATCTAAATCAATTCCAAGCATTCAGTGTCCACAAAAACGTTGAGATATATTTTCTATATGGTGTAGTCACCTGTTTGCTGGGATCTCTGGGAAATCAAGTTCCCACAAAGGCCCTTGCAGAGCAAATCATCCCTGGAATCAGAGACATCTGAGTGAAAGATGGCAAGAAATCTGAATCAAGTTAATTTTCTAATTTCTAAGAGTAAAAAGGCAGTATGGCATATTATTTTTTTATATATGCATGAATATGTGTTACAGCATGTAACCCAAATGTTTTGTGTGTACATGTGTGTGTATGTATGTTTTGTTTACAAAACATTTGCATTACATTATCTTCAACAATGTATCTCAGTTTAAAATTCATTACTATATTGTGTCATCTGGGATTGTCACATTGTCTTTTCACACTGCAGAACACAAAAAGAACTGAAATCTCAAATATGACATGATAGTAAGTTTGTAATTTGTTTTAATATTTGTTTGTTTGTTTTAATTTTCTCCTTAAAATGCAGATCTGGAAAGCAATGCACCAAAGGGGAAATCCCAGTCCCTCTGGAGGCAAAGACAAAAACTCACAAGTTAGGGAAATTATCTGTAAAATGGAAGTGTTATGGTACCCACAGGATTTTTGGCCTTACAGGCTGACAGCACAGAATTGAAAGTGGCACTTCTGCCTCTTATTATTCCAAAAAGTATTGTCACTGGGGAATATTTCAGCATCTAGCAATCAGGGACTTCTGATTCTTCAGCTGTTATGAGAGATATTGCTGTCTTTTCACAGATGATATTAGGTGGAATAATTTCATTTGCAGCCCCCCACAAAAAAATATGTGCCCTAGTATCTGTATCTTATCTGATGTAATTGACATGACTGTAATGGTTGTTTATAAGACGGACTCTAGATCTGACAATATATTCCAATGTTTTGATATTATCACTGAATATTATCATACGGTCATGATGGACAATCACTGAGAAATACTTGAACAATTACAGCATATTTTATTGACAATTCTACACTGTGAATATTCATTAATTACAGTAGAGACCATATCATACCAGTGACAATGATTCAGAGCACTGCTGAAATAAAATCTTTATAAGCTAAAGTACTAAAGTGGAATAGTTATGAGTAAAACCGGAGATCTGCATTGCTTCGTTCTAAGTTAGTTGTCTGTTGTGATGAGTATAAAAAGGACTGCAATTTTTATCATGTCTATAGTTTCTCTATAAAATGAGGTGTTTTTTCTACATGTCCTACCCATCAATGGGGTTCTTGGAAATTTTCTTTGTGTTACAAGCAAATGAAACTCCAGCATTACATTAATTGTTTCAGAACTTACTTCTTGAAAGAGGAAAGTCTGGGTCTGGATGTGGTGCCTGAAGCCTCAATAATAACTATGTCCCAAACCACATTCACTCTGCATGGAAAGCGAGGATGCAGATTTTAACAGACCAGGCCTCCTTTCTGTGTTACAGTGATGATCTCTCCAGCACCTGCTAAGGAAAGTTTTGCATCTGATGATTTCTATTCCATATGACTCCTTGATAACAAAGGGTCTGATTCAATACCCAGCGAATATGTTACAGGTGAGAAGCATCTCAGAAAACCAGAAAAAGCTTTGAGTAGCTGACAGGATCAGTGCCTAAAGTTTCAACAAAGAGTTTCCCACTATAAGAATTGCAAATAAGCTACCTAATTTTTATTTTCTTTTCATATATTCTTTTGCTAAAAATAATAACTAGCCAAATTGAGTTTATGTGCAGGAGGTCTTCACTGAGGAGTTAGAGCACTGCCAAGGAGAAAAGTGCAGAATGTGGAGGGGAAAAAGCTTGTGCTCATATGCAGAAACGCATGTGCACTGTCTAGTCAAACTGCCTATGGATGTGGGTGGGTGGTCAGCAGGAAAGGTCCCCAAAGAGCTGGGGTTGAGGGAGAGATATGCAGGGAGGAGAGGAGTGAACTGGGAGCCGGCAGGCTCTTGGAAGTGCAGGGGACTGCTCACTGAGGCAGGAAGCAGGAGCTGTGGTCCCTGGAGGAGGCAGAGAGAGAAGGTTGTGTTTGAATATCAACCCACCCCACAACCGCTCTGCAACAGCAAACCCCATCACAAGGATCCCTCCCAGATTTTGAGACCTTGCTCTTTGATATTAGAATTTGCAGATTGTCCACCAAGCCCTTGGCCACTAGCCCTGAACTGTGTACCACAACACAATGAAAGGTGTTACTTTCTTCTCTGCAGTTCTCAAAGCAGTCTTTTCCCAGCTCTCAAAGCTGCACTTCTGCAATGGCCAGTGGCTGACCACCAGTGAGGCGTTTATAGCTCTGGGCCTCTGTGTTCAACCCACACCTGTATTTTCAAGGCCTTCACTGTTATCCCACACGTTATCACCAGGAGACACCTGGTACCAAGCTCCAGTTTAAACAGCATGTTTTCATAACAAGCCTAATAGGTCAGGAGAAGGGTCTTCCATAGTTAGTAACAAGGTAGACTTAGTGCAAGGTCTGTATTCCATTACTGGCAAAGATAATACAGCTTTTACTGGGCCATGGGGCAAGAAATTTATAGCATACATTTTTTTCTTAAAAAATTAACAAAGACACCAGCTGGGAAATTCATTCATGCTGGAAAAACACAAAACTCCTGGAGGCTAAATACTCTTTGACTGATGAGTCTTACAACAACACTGGAATCCTGTAATTCAAGATGAGAGAGGCAGTTGTGCTTTCTTTCCATGTGGTTTGTGTCAGTTTTCGAACTATCAAGGCACAAAATTATTTGGTCGACTTGGTTAATTTTTCTCGCCTAAACATCGGTGAAATCTGATTTCATAAAGTTGTGTCATCGCATGCCTTTATCAAGCTAAATTCCAGGCTAGCGACATGGGAAGATGGACTGTAAAAGACCAGCTTTCCCTAACAGTGCCATTTTCTTCTATAATGAGAGTTATCAGAAGTAGGGAGGTGCAGTTGTTCAGAAGAGAAGACATAAATCCATTATCATGGCATTCATTCTAAATAAAAACAGCCGCAGCCTTCTGTTACCACTTCTTCCCTCACCAGACAGACAGCACAGCTGGTTGAATGAACTTGCTTCTTCCTGGAAATCAGGCACGTTGATCTGTCTCAGCCAAACCAAATGCCAGTCAGTACCATGTACCTATCTCTGCAATATGAATATTTAAAGAGCAACATCTAAAGCCGTGTCCTGGATATAGACCAGCTCTCCAGAAAACTCCTCTTTTGTGACTTCAGATCAGTGCTCTTCAGAGTTTGAGCCATGAACAAGCAGGTAATTCCTTCCTCCCAGCAGGGAAGCTCCACCCGAGTTTGCCTTACTGGATCAGGAGAGATAACTCATAGACCATAGAATTATAGACTAGCTCTGGCTGGAAAGGACCTTGAAAGGTCACCTGGTCCAACCTTTCCTGGGAAGGGGAAAGATGAGATTAGCTAGCACTCTGTCCAGTAATTTTTTAAAAATCTCCAGTGATTAGGACTCTACCATGTCCCTGGGGAGGATATTCCAATGAATGATTTTTCTCACTGTAAAAAATTTATTTCTTACCTTGAGATAAAACATCTCCCAGTGCAACCTGTACCCGTTGCCCATGGTCTTCTCCATGTAGCTTCTTGTAAAGAGAGAACCTCTGTCCTCATTCTAGCTGGAATACTGTGATGAGGTCCCCCCTGAGCCTTTCCTTGTCTGCATCTTTCTTGAATTGTGGGCACCAGAACTGGACACAGCACTCTATGTGTGTTCTGATATGTGGTGAGTAGAATGGGACGATCACATCTCTGTCTCTCCTAGTAATGCTCCTGCAGACGCAACCCAGGGTCTGATTTGCCGTTGTTGCTGCAGCAGCACACTACTGACTCATATTCAGCTTGTAGTTGTCCACCAGGACCCCCAGTTCCCTTTGAGCAAGGCTGCTCCCCAGCCACACAGATCCTAGCTTTTACTGGTTTTTTTTCAGTTGTTCCATCCCAGGTTCAGGATTTAGCACTTGTTAAAATTCATCCTGTTCTTTCTTGCCCACTCTTCCAGCCTGTCCAGGTCTCTCTGTAAGATGACTCTCCTTTCCGATCTCTTCACTTCATCACGCAGTTTGGCGTCATCAGCAAACTTGGTGAGGGTGTTTTCAATCCCGTCATCCAGGTCACTTATGAAGCTGTTGAACAGCTTGGGGCCCAGTGTCAGTCCCTGGGGCACCCCACTTGTCACAAGCTGCCAGCCTGAGTGAAAACTGTTGATAACCAACCTCTGAGTGCAACCTGTTTGCTAATTTTCTATCCATCTAGCAGACCACCCATCCAATCTGTATCTTGTCCATTTGTCCAGGAGAACCCTGTGGGAAACAGTGTTGAACAGTCTGCTGAAGTCCAGGCAAAAAATATCTGTTGCTCTCCCTGTGTCAACATGCTATTTTGTTGTAGAAGGTAATCACATTAGTCTACATGATTTGCTCTTCATAAATCTGAATTGATTATACTTTAGCTAATTACTACAAGATGCTCCTTTGCACTAACATGCACAGAAACCTCAAGTAACAACAACCACTGTCTTCCATGCCAGTTGGAACATAATCTAGAATAGTGGTTTTTGCTGGTCATCTTTGACTTCCTAATTCCCTAATAAAATGCTAAGAGAATCAGATGTTTTTCTTCTTTTTTTTTCCCTGACTTAAAAAAAACCCAAAACCCAGTGACTACAAGAGAATAGCTTCGGATTTGCAAGCATGCTTTTTCCTCACTACGCATTTCTCATTTGAAGAAGTGGCCTCTCACTTTGACTGCCTTTATTGCAAGGCCTTTAGTGTTGTACTGTCCAATAACAATTGCAAAAATCTTCCACTAAAGAAACCAAAACCCAATTATCCACTCTGTGAATCAACAGCAAAAATAATGCAGAAATCCTTTGATCAGCTGATCTCCAAACAGAAAAGGTTTCCTAGACAACCTTACAATGATGTTGGTAGTTATAGGGGCAACATTCCTAAAGATCATCTTGGAATAATCAAATGTCAGCAAGACAGCAAGAACAACACCTAACACAATTTCCCTAAATCCCTCCTCAGCAACAGGTCTTGTGCAGATGACTTCCAGATGAGCATATGTAATTGGATCCACCCTAAGTTACATGGTGGACAAAGAGAACACTAAAATAAGTAACAATAAATATATTAAGGTTAAGCTATTGTGTCTCACAGACAAATAACAGAAAAAAATCTGCAAACAAGAAAATGGATTGCAAATAAAGAGTCCTGCTCAGTGGGTAATTAACACCACTAAATTGCAGAGCATACTAAGTGTAAAAGAGAATTCATGGAGACGGGAGGAATATTATGCAATAAATGTTTACATTAATGTAACTGTGTATGTATATATGTAATTGCGTCTAACAATCAGCCAGCTTATGCAGGTCACTAAATTTTCTTCGGCCTTGCATTCATGAATTGTGAAAAATAAATCTGGAGTAACGGTTTCTTGTAGCTGCTTTTTTCCAGATAGCTGTGTGAATACTTGTGGTATGGCTACTGCTGTTAAAACCTTTCCTCTTACATGAGAGTTCCTTGAAAGTGAATAAAACTAAGGATTTTGTGGGGCTATTTNTCATGCAAAGTTCTCCAATTCAGTGTGTCTTTAAGTTTTGAGTTATGTTCATTTTTTTTAAGAATAAAAGATTATTATATCAAAAATAGTGTCCTTTTAAAAATCAAGACACTTGCAGTTACACATTATGAATTGTTTATAAGCAGCTACTGTACAAATAAAAAAAAAATCTAGACAGGCATTAATCAGTGACCTGCCTCACTTGTGCTACATAATGAATAAATGAATGCCAGTATTGAGTATGCTTCCTACCCATTTGCCTAATACAGCCTATTTTACATTTTTCTTCTCCTTTTTCATGGGATTATGTCGTAGGTGAATTATGTTGCAGGTAAATTTGGCAGAGGACTAACAGTGCTAATAGTAGCTGCAAACATTTTTGTTTGTCTTCTTCCTTCTTGCCTTGTGGTGCATCTCTGAGCTCTGTCCACATCCAACAGGCCAAGGTGGCCAGAGTTGCAGTGGTTTTTAGATATCTAGTTTGTAGGTTTTATTCTTAAATGTGTGCATCTTATTGCAGAGTGTTAATCATTACAAAACATATTTCTAAATATGGCATAGGACAGCTCTTGATTTTGCATACAGTATATGGCTGCCATCCAGAGTTTAACTGGTGAAGGCTCCACATATTCTTATATCTCCTGCATTACCCACACTTACTTCCATGAAAAAGCCATTCAATAGAAAAGAGTACAAACCCAGTATGCTGTCCAGAGGCACTCTGTCCTGTGTTTGGCACTTATACAGAGTCAAAACAAGCTGGAGAACATCTCAATGCCATCTGCTTAGCTGTAAATTATAGACAGTAATTATGCATGTGAATTATTTTGGTAAATTTTAGCTGTCTTTTCATGAAAACCTACTGAAATCACCCACTAAAGAAATGTGATAGGGGTTTTAAAAGTCTTTTTCTCTGGGACACCCCAGGGTCTGACATCTCTGTTAACCACTGGCAAATGATATACTGAATGGTTTGTTCGTATTTCCTACTCTTTCACAGTGTATCATAATCTATCAGCGATGTGAACCGAGTGAAATGGAATAGCTGTATCTTGATGACTTGCCCCTGGTGTTCTGACTGAAATGCTTCAAAAGTTTTCTTAAATTTCATTTTAGTCTTCGCTTTCCTGGCATTTTGCCCATTGTACCATTGGGTACTGCAGAAAATTCAAATCAAAGCTAAAAGATGGCATTGTGACTGAAAATGTTCAGATTAACTGAAAGATGTTGTTAAGCTGTTTATAACACTTAAGTGGCAGTTTATTTCTCTACAGAGAGCTGCAGAGAATAAACCAGAATTCCCCTTTCATTGACGTCAGCGAACAGAGTTCACACATCAGGGCCGGCTAAGGCATAAAATTTCCTTGTGATAAAGTTACATTGACAACAATAAACATAAAATTCATTTTTCTACGAACAGCTAAAACAGCTAAGAGTTAAATTAGGGAATCATAAATACTTTCCTTTTTATGTTATTTATGCTCTTTTCTAACAGCAACTAAAATTATGAGGATAAGAATAATTCAATGAAGGAAAAAACATGTTCTACTTTCTTATAACATCTGTAAAACTCATCAGCTGTTAAAGCTTTCTGTTCGCTGCAGAACCATCTACTATCTATAGCCACATAAATATGAAGCAATTAGGAAGAAACAAAATCAATTATAGAGCTTTGTGAAATACAGCTCCGTACTTTGCATTTACTACTCATCAAACCATTTGAAAGCTTTTTTCTTTTGTAAAAATGAGCACATTTTCAATTACTGAATTGTAAATAAGTGAGACATTTCTTTTAATTCACCTATTTCCTAATCAAATAAATATTATACAAAAAGGAGGTATTCTATGTTTTTATTTTCTACACCAATTTGCTCTTTTGATTTTGATTTCCAAATTTTGGTGCTTCTTGAAGACTGAAATCTGAAGAAAAATTAAAAAGACTGGAGCTTCAGCAAGAAAATAAATGGGAATGAACAAAACAAAGGTTTATAAAGTAGTGAATGAATGATGCAGAGGATATACTGAGTATTTTTATTGTTTCTGTCTCATAGCACAAGGAAAAGGGGACATTGAGGTATGGGAAGGCAGTAAATTCAAAATTGAGACAGGGAAATATTTTCCTTAACTATGCATGCAAGATGTTGCTGAGCCCAAGCAAAATTTAAAATGAGACTGGATTTTATGTGGATGATAAAACTATCCATAGCTATAACAGTGAATATTTAAAAAAAAAAAAAGATTCTGGAAGAGACACAAAATTGAACATAATGCTTTTGAAAAGCTCTATATTTTAGACAGAGACACCTAAGACAAATTCCTTTCACTTTCCTCATAGACATCTAGGACTGCTGTCAGGCAGAAAGTTACACTAGATGAACTATAAGTCTTGCCCAAAAACACTCCTGTAAATATTTCTACAAAACAGGAAATCAATTTCCTTAATGTAAATGTTCTCTTCAACAGCAATTATCTTAGTTATAGCTACAAATCAGAAACTCTGTGCAAGGTATCGTGGCTTCTTACTGTAAACATAGATGAACATGCAAAAATATTTAATTCCATTACTGCTCTTAAGTGCTGAATATGAATCACTCTTACATACACGTTTTGTTTGATGAAACAACATGCCACATCCTGCTCTTGCTCACTGACTAGGAAGACTTCACAATTCTCACTCTAAAAGCACTGCTTTCCATCATTCCCTCTAAAAGGTCAAGTGGAAAGAGAGGTTGGTGAACAACTTCATGTAGTCCAATTCTAATCCTTCTAGACAGGGGACAGAAACCGGACCAGACATCTTTGATGGTCCGACAGAGGTGAAAAACTCACACAGGGTGATACTTTTTCTAAGCAGTGTGGCACTGACTTCTTGATCACAGAAAACAGGACTGGGTCTTATGACCTACAGTTTCACCATCTCATAAACTTTGTCACCTCACTCTTTTTTTTTTTTTTTTTTTTTTTTTATCTACAAAACCCAGGACTTGGTGTAACCTTTTTTTGTTCTTTCAAATCTGAAAATAAATCACAAAAAAACAATGAAAAAAACTCCTTTTGTCAAATGTGTACCATTCAAACCATTCACAGAATGAACTGCCTTGCATATTCTTTAGTGGGTAACGCTAACAACGCTGACACAGCTCCTTCAGTTACATCTCTAAAACTGAGTAACTACTCAGTGCACTCCGCTTCGGAAAGAGCTTTCTGCTTTCATGTCAGGGGAAGACCGGAGGTAAAAAACAATCAGCCAAAAAATTTAACACTATTCATGGCAGTGAAAATATTATTAGTATTGTTAGGAGAAAAATATTTAAAAGCACAGACCTATTGAGTCTTGTAGTCTTTATTTTCATTAAGCAATAATTTGAAAAAAAAATGGGGTTTAGAGTTTTTGTCCTTTCTTACTCACTGACTTTTGTTTATGCTGTTTGTTGGTTAGGCACTGACCAGAGCTGGTAGTAATGCCCAAAACAAATAATTTGAGATGTGAAAGTCTAGTAAAGGTAGATCTCAGGTGTATACCTATGTGTCTGCAACATCCCACAGGAAGCATATCAGAGTGCATCTATAGCTGCTAGGTATCTACTTCAACATAAGGGCAAAATCAATGGATCAGAAAAAAAGCTGTGGCATCCTTTCAAGCACAAAAATCACAGGCTTATTGAGCAATTAAACAGCGGGAAAAAATGAGGTGTCTTGGCAGGCTTAAATTGAACAAATTAATTTACATTTGGGATTACACAACCATATTGTATGCTTTTATGGAAACACACTAGTTAACATAACAGCTGCCATATCACATGGGATTTATATCATCAAGAGGCTCTTCTAAGAGTAACTCAAACCAGCAATATGCCCAAGAACACTTGGTATATAAACTGACCTGTTTTCTCAGGTTTTTCAATTTATTTTGCAACAGTTATGCCCTGATTGCCTTTGTCTTAAAATTAATTGTTTTGAAAAAGATGAAGGATGTTAAAAGGCTTGGTTTTGGGATCAGGGCCAAAAGACACTGGTTAATATATGAGATGATGGGAAACAGAACAAACTGCTACAGAAACAATTGGAAATAAGGCACAGTCTAAGAAGACTAGTGAGAAGAAGGTCATTTGAGCTGGAGTGAATAAAGATATGCGGATGCTTTGGAACAAACCCCACTTCACAATGTTGTTGATCACTGTAAGGAACTGATTTAATGACATATTTTTCTTTTCATGTATATGTAATTTTTAGTGAGATTACCCTTGGCTGAAGAAACTGAAGAGTTCTGAGACACTTCATCACTGCACATTCCTGGCCACATTAAGATTTCTTAGGAGCAGGCACATTTCCATTGCTTTCTGTGTCTTCAATTTTGCCAGATTTCATGAAAGAAGAAGAAATTAAAGACTGATGGAAAATTCTTTACTAATAGAAAAAATTCTGTCCCTATAACTAATAAAAAATATAATGGAAGACCCCACAGGTTGCCATGTGTGTCAAACCATGCCCTGTGATATTGGTGTTGCTTAGGATAATTGAACTAAAATTGGGGTGGTGATATTTTTTAGTAAATTATTCATTCACTTAAAAATTCATATTCAGAACAGCCAAAACTGTTTATGAGTTCTACCTAGACTGAAGGACTAGTTTTAGCTGAGACAACACTGACAAAATATTTGAGAAATATTGAAACAGTTGGCTTACAACATGTTCAAAATCAAATGCTGTGAATTATCCAAGACATTTAATTTCTGAACAGGTTTAACGACTAAAAGAAACATTTGGCTTTGCAGTCATTGACTCTCTTCTGTACTTTGTCTCCCCGTCTTTCCAGTGCTCCATTGACCTAAATCATAACCAGATTAAAACATCTCATCTACCTCTAGGGATCTAAAAATGCAATGCCTGTTACTTTCTCACAATGAAGCCTTCTCTAATAGGGCATGTGTTTTTAGGAAAGGTTATTCTCCATATTATTTGTTGATACTGTTCCATCTTGAATGATCTACCTGAATAGTGACTGATCCCTTCAGTAAATGCATGTAAGCCAGGAAAGGTGTTCAAATCCACAGCTAGAATTTACATTTAAAACTTATACATTGGGCAAGAATATTGGGCAATACTTCTGTGGTTTGAGCTGTTCATTTCCTTGAACTTTTTAAATTGTGCCAGAAATAGGAATTTGATTTCTGGTTTTATGTATCTCTTAGGAAAACATGTTTCAGATTCTCTCATTCAAGTCAGGTCACCAAATCAAAATCTCAAGTCTTACCAAAAGTTTCACCAAAATTTTGAAATGGTGACAAGACAGAGGCAATACTTTCTTTACAGATTTCTTTGCAACAGGTTGAGCATTGTGCCAGTAGATAGTAGCTGAATTCCCCCAAAACTTTGAATCCACTGAATAAGAAATAACCACTATATAGGACTGAAGGGTAGGCAGCAGAACTGTACAAGATGAAGAGAGAAGTGATTATATATTATCTCAAAGCATATGTATTTATTTATGTGTCACAGTCCTCTATGTTACCTCATACCTACTTTTTAAGTACAAAATATATTTTTCACTTCCTCACTTTTGTAGCTTTGGGCAACATCTTCTATTGTTTTATGTATGTTTGCACCTATATCATATTGTGTAGGATGACAGATATTTTATTTAATACTTTTACAGTTGTTTTAGCATTTCAGCATGTGAGCCTCACTGATTATAGTTTTAACTATTAACAATTTTCTTTAATTTATATCTTCTCTGATGAATAATGTCTTTCCAGTCTGACCTAAGTACATTTTACTACACAGGCATGGAATTTCATTTACTCCTGAGAATCCTGATGACTCATTAACAGGGATATATCCTTAGGTCTCATTAATGTAGTTCTTACTATAATTTGTGGACTATTAGATAAGTGTCTTTTTACTTCTCCGTCTTCCTTTACAGCACATGGAGTCTCACAGTGTGCCTGGAATGATTATTGCAGATATTTTAAATCATTTTGCCTTTCTTGGGACTCTAGTCTTTTTTATGTGCATCTGTTCTCCCTTTCATTTAAGTTTTTTTTTTTTCTTTTTAATTGTAGATGGCTGGTTTTAAAGTGGGTAATCATTTCTCACTGTGGTGCCTCTAACTACTTTAGAAGTCTTTCTCTAATTCCTTTAATACTCAGAGAATCACAAACACTGCAGGATCCACTAAGGTTTTAACAGTACAGTGAATCTACTTATAGGAATAGCTCCGAAACAATGCATTTTCTGTGCACCAAATAAAAATATGCATACCACTCCACTATCCCTGATTTTGAGAGCTGTTTCTGATTACTGATTGAAAATCCCCTCTGTTCTTCATTAAACTGAGACTGAGATTCTTTTAAAATGCTCATTTACGGTGGCAGTCCTAAGGGGCAGGCTATGTATTTAACTGCCTACAGCTTCAAATCTCTTTCAACATGAGGCCAACCCTCTGTTAGGTAACTTGTTGGGTGAGTGGTGCCACATTCCTGCTCTGCCTATGGGATAAAGTAGCCGCAGTACAACATGGCTCATTTGCTCCTAGACTATCATTAGCATTAATGAGCTTTGCATGTATACATCAAGGAGAGGAAACGAGAATCATAGCTTCTTATGCTTAATGTTATGTGTTCAGGGGTCCTCTCTCTGGCTTGATTTCGTTCTTTTTGAGCCAAATCCTGCATGCCTGTGAAAAGCTTGAGTAAACAGGCCATGTGCAGGGGATATGCAGTAGACTGAGAGATTGAAAACACTCCCCCCCTGCCCCAGACTCAAATGTGACACTGGGCTTATGTGACGTAGCAGCAGTTCTCTCATGGAGAGGGGGTATCTAACAATTTTTTCCTTGACCCTGTTCCTTTGTGAAACTCAGCCGTTTCTTGCAACCCTTGTAAATCTGCTGTGAAGACATATGCTGTCAAGTAGGGTGAATGAGCAGCAGGGATCCCCTTTCTTTGCCTTTACATGATGCTTCCCTCCCCAACTAGCTGAACCACTGTACTTAGGACCCTCTACCCTCACAGGGAAGGGTATGACTGTTTCGGAAGGAAAAAGCAGAAACCAATGCATAAATAAGAGGGATTCACTTGGAAGGCTACCTAGTAAACAATTAGGTGAAAATACAAAACACCAGGACACAATACCTAAAATAACTGAGATTTTTTTCATAGCACAACTTGTAGAGAACACACGGTTAGAAATAGAGTTCACATACTGAATTCTGTCCTGCCAGGAATAAACTCACCTTCTGCCGTCTTGACAACATCACTTCACCTTTATGTGTTCCTTTTGTCTGCACTGAAAGATAGAATAAAAATGCTTTTCAGTGTCATTAGCAGAGGATGTCAGAGCACTGGGAGTGCTAATAAATAGAAAGTTCAACTTCTGACTTACAAACACTGACTAGTTCTCTGTCCAAAGGGTCATTCACACCTTGCTCAGACTCAAAACATGTATTCTTCATGCAACGTGCAAGTGCACTGTGACCATTTCTGCATCCATACCAAGGCCCCTTTTTCTAAGCACAATAATCTCACATGCTCCTATTTCATTTCAAACATGGTAGGTGCATGGCAAGTCCAAACACCTGTAGGTCTGCAACTGCAGCGCGGCAGTACAGGCTGGAGAGCATTTTTTCCCGTGAACCTGTAATACAAGGTTTATCTTCTAATAATATCTTTCTAATTAAAAAAAATAAATTATGAGCCATAATGATAATTAGAGGAGGTTGAAGAAATCTTGCAATTTAGAGCAAGTTACTTACAACAAGCAAGGAGACGTGTCTGACTGAACTCTTTGAGGAGCTGCATGTAGAAATAAATGGAACAGAGCAGGGAGAATAAATTCAGTATCTGACAGGCATTGCTCACTTGATGGAGGACAGAATCATAGATAAATTGAAACATTTCCACAATGTCTGGGTACCCTCAACATACACACTTCTAGTATAGCTTTATCACCTAGGTACCTGGAAGCTCTAGCAATGAAATGGAGGGAGGTTGGATCTATGAATGCTTCAGGATATTTTTTTAATTGAAAAAAAATATTTTCCATCCCATATGTATTTTACGTCCTAGGAATAGTTTCTGTTCTCATTGTAGCTTTCACTATAAACCAGTTTGGTAAAACTGAGAGACTGGTGATGCGTGCAGTAGCTATGAAAGAACCGAGCATGAGCTAGCCCAAATCTGGCTGCCTGACATATGCCCGTGGCTAGCTGGTGCAAGCAAGCTGAGCCATGCATTAGCTTGTCAGGTGAACAGGCAGTCCATGCTCTGAGCTCACACTCTGGCCGTGCCTCTGGTAACGTTAGCAGGCTTGCAGCAGTCACCCAGAAAGGTGGGTCCCCTTTTGCAGATGATTTTGGGATTGCTAATACAGGAGGTATCTGTTCACTTTGCAGCTATTCAGAAGTGGTGCCTGAGAAACCATGTTTCAAATTCTTGTTCAGTCTCATTTAGTTAAAGCACTTGTACACATGGACCTGATAGGTCTAATAAGAGCCTTGTCCATCCAGTAGCATAGTGGATTGCTTTCAATATCTTCCACTGGAGAAATTGTGCTTGTATTAATAATTAATCATGCAGTGCATCAAGGACATGGGCAAGAGTCTTCTATATCTTTCTCCTAACAATCAAGCTATAGACTCAGTCAGAGACTCTGCCATTTTCAAGTTCCTTCTGCAGTACATTTTCCAGTTTGTACAAATAATTTACCAAGGTAGAGAAAAACTAGCTGCACAGCCCATCATGTTAGGGCACTCACAAGAGTTAATGGAAGGGCTATGTTCAAGCTGTGCACTAAATCTTACAGAATAAAAAATTAAGCCCCAAGTCCCCAAACCCTGTGTGAGTCCCTACCTGTGGACAACTGACTTCCTATCTTTGAACAGAAATTCAACCAGAGACCCAGAAAACACTTCAAAACACAACAATAGTTGGATCAGGCACTTTTCTGCAAAAGCAACAACTTTGACAAGTCAGCATATTCGCTGGAAAAAAAAAAAATCATGTTGACAAAAAAATTCTTGATCACCCTAATTGGAAACTCTGGCCTGTGCTGCAAATCTCTCCTCTGGTATGCAATTATAATGGGTAGCACTCAACACAAAATCTAAACCAAAACTGAAAACACTCTGCATCTTCTCAAGTTCTGCTGCTTGAATTAAATTATTAGAGCCTGCTGTAAAACAATAATGATTTCTACTGTCAGAAACAATGTTTCAAACAGATGTGAACTGCACAAAGCATATGTGAAAAACGTGTGATCCACACACTAAGGTCACAGGAGCCATTTAGACGCCACATGTGAAATATGTGAAACACATGTGGAGGCATGATGCAAATTCACATTTACTTTGTCCTTTGGCAAGTATCAAGATCATAGGCTAAAAGAACTAAATCTGGGGCAAAATTTGTGCCTGTGAAACTTTCAATCTTTATAAAATATTAACTCTTTAAAGAAATTCCTGCAGGGCAGACTTCTTAACCCCTCAAATTATCCATTGCTAATGCTGCCTGATACGTCCTTAGTGATGGAATATTCTTTTTACCCTCTTTCTTAATACCCACCAAAGCAAAAGGTTAACAGCTCTCTGCCGTCTGCTGTTACACAGCTAATCCTCGTGTGGTAATGCTGTTGTCACCCAGCAGGCTTGCCCTGCTTTATCTGAGCATTTGGTAGCATAACTCAGGGCACTAGGCAATAGAACAATCTCACTAAAAGGAGTCCACGGTGCTACAAGTTGCTCACAGATTATGTTAGTTAATGGTGATGTTAATGCTGAGGATTTGGCTCTGGGTGCCACTCATCTCACCTAAATTCAGTCTCAAAAGCGTTAGTTCTAAGCCAGCTGTCTAGACCCTGCTGTCAATGAAGAGAGAGGTCTTTCCAAATTCTGCTTATTATAGGAGGCAAAGAACTCCCTCTTGAGGTCCTTCATTGACCATATAAGGGGGTAAAACAACTAACTGAGAGCAAAAGCTTAACTTCTAGACGGCCAAAGATGGCAAAAGCCATTGGATGTATGCTGTGCATGGGGAGCCCCAGCCCATAAGCCAATACCACCCATCTCCTCTACAGAGGTGCAAAGAGCCCCAGGCTTTGTTTCAAAGAGGAGACATCAGCAGTGGGCAAGTGTCCCTGTTGCACAGGATCTACTCTCAAATCTTCAAAAGGAGTTTCTGATCAACCCTGTGCTTGCAGAATGGAGGGTTTTGCCACTAGGCTCAGAGCAATCAGGCCCTGAGGAGAGAAATGTGTGGAGTAATGTTTGGCTTTCATACTTATTTTCTCTCCTCTCTGTCCCTAGAAATCCTGTGCTGCGGGAAACTGAAAGGTCTCCACCCTCCTCATCTTCTCAGCCACTTTTTCATCGCCTCGGCTGCACCACATGTGAGCTTGATAAAGCCAGAATTCACGTAGCTGAGCAAAGTACGCTCTGTCTTGAAACTCATCTTTATGCAATGACCCCAGTGGAATGATTCATGAGAATACAGGTTTTTACATTGGAGAAAGTGTTACAGATTCTGGACTATTTCTATGATTGCCACTTTTTAAATGAAACAAAAAGATAACTATAACAGAAAAATGATAAGGAGATACATCTGTTATTGTTCTAACTGAAGACAATGGCAAATTCCTCTTTGATTTTAAAACAAGATAAAACACTTAACGGAAAAATGCAACATATTAACAAAGAATTTAAATTTAAGGATAACATTGATATCATAGAGGCTCCCATGCACCCACTGCTGTCTCTCTCAGTTGCACCTCTTATAATACTATACTTTAGGAAAAAAAAGTTTATGAAATATTTATGGCAAAGCAAATAATGTCCATAAAAAATCAATTATGAAGTCAATTTGATTTTTATAATTTTTAATACACATATCGGAGGTGCAGAGAGAAAAAATAACTAAGCCCTCAGCAGACCATTATAAGCTAGATAAGGATTTCCAATACAAGATACAGCACCCATAATGCTTGAAGGATGATGTCATGTCTTAATTATGTTAGCATTTAGTGGATATACATCAGCTCCACATCTTCAGATATTCAGAATTTACTGTGCCCTTTCTTTGACCCCGACTTTTTTTTTTAGACAACTGAAGTAGGGAGAACATATTCAAAGCAGATTTTCTTCCAACATTCATGAAGAGACTTCAGACAACAGGGGTTCAAGTGAGCTCTGGTTTCAGCTATTTTTCCATCTCTGCTGCTTGCAGTTTGGAATCACAAGGGTCTGATCCTACACCATCGAAAGCTACAGTGTGATTGTTTTCTGTGGGTCTTGAGGGTGCTCAACACATCAGAAAATTGGAGGATTGAAAGCTGAAGTTTTTTTTGATGCCAGATCAATGGCAACCTGCTATGACTCCTCAGGACCATTTGCAAGTTAAACAATGTAGCACGCAAAGATTTGCAGATTTGTTCTTTTCTAGAATGAAGCTCGTTCCTTCATTCCTGTGTTATGCTGCAAATGCACATAAACACTTCCAAATATGTATCCACTGCAAAACCAGCCTTTTCCTTGTAAAGAAGGAATTCACATGTTTAGACACTTTTGCCAGGCATAAAAAAAGGTGTATTCTTTAAGACAATCTCATATAATTTATTTTTTTTTCAGTAGAGGATTACTGGTGAAGCAAGCATAGGAAGGACCCTTACAGCAATCATCAATATTTACTCTTAAATTTTATTTTTGAAGAGCTTGGCTAAAAGCCCATAGAATTAGCCAGCTCTTGTATTTGAGGAGATTAATGAAGTTTGGACAAGGGGCAAATGTGTCTGAACGTCTTCCAGCAATTATATTTTTTGAGTTTTGTTTAATAGAGGCAGGTTTTCTTTCCAGAAAGACTGCAAAATGACATATATAAAACGAAACTACAGTAATCCATTGTTCTAAAGCTGCTTTTCCCAGAGTGCTATCACGACTTGTATATCAGACACATTCTCTGCCTTTGGATGCAATGGCAGTTAACACACATACCCAGATTCACACCTAGTATAGCTGTAGAAACCATGCTTTTTATTTCCAGTAAGTCCTATCATCCTCTCCCTCTGCATCAGCCCCAGAAGAGTTTTCTCTCAGCAAATCTCCACTGCCTTCTACTGCAAGGATTTGCACCCACCTTCCACAGTAAAGGAAAACCTGGGGGTGGGAGGGAGGTTCTGTCTTCAAATGTCCCATATGCTACAAAACAGTGGAAGGTCGGAGGCTGTTTTCTTGGCAGACAGTCTGGCTCTTAGTGTCCCCCCCCACTCCATCAACTTTCCATTAAGTTTTGCTGGGCAACAGCATATGCTTTGGATCCATGTCACCCATTCCATTAGTCAATACAGTTGCACAGACATGGAAAAGCAAAATATGTGTATAAACCAAACCGGAGTGAAGAAGGGGAGAATCTTGCAATTCTTTCTCCCCTCTCTACAGACCCACCACTGAGCTTGGATCTGAGAGGCAAGAGTGCAAACAAATGTGCTTCCATTTTCTTTTTTTAAAATTTTTTAACAATACTGTGTTCCAAATGCAATTTTAATAAGAGTACTCTCTGTGTATTTCCAAATAAGTTTGTTTTGTATCCATAGAGAAAGGAAGGGGGGGTGGACCGGGGGGGAACCCTGAAAAAAAGACTCCAAAGTGATTAACTCTGTGATAATGAAGTCCAGTTTTCTATGAAGCACACTTCACGGAGTGAATTGCTGCTTGCTTTGATTTGCGCTTGAAATGTGAGACATACTGATTCCCAGATGGCTGATTCATTGTGCAGAAAAGCAGAGAAACACATACATTTCAGTTAACTTGCATATCTTTTCATTTATTCATGTAATTGTGATATATATTCCATATTCCAGAATGAACCAGATGGTGAAGGGAAGGTTTACAGTGCAGCCACATTCCCATTCAATAACCTTGGCTGTCCACAGCAAAGTCTTCACTATGCCAGGTGTCAACATTTGGACGCTAAAATTTTACTCTCTGGAACACACTGGGTGAAAGAATTCCCAATCTCACATATTCCCTTCTTGATATGCATAGTAAATGCTCTTTCATGCTAATAAGAGTTGCAGGTACACATCAAGGGTGAAATGTGCACCCCCTAATATCAGCCACATCTGATGTTACCATGCTAAGATTTCACCATGACATGTTAAAAAGCATTTCTAATAAATAAAGCTTTGCATAGGGAAGACTGCAAGTTACATTTTCAGCAAAGTTCATGGGAATTCAGCCTGTACTCCAGCCTAATGATAACAGGAGTGGTGTGTGTAATTCCACCCACAGAGCCGGATTAACTAAAAGGATTTATTTTCAAGCAGTGAAACTGCTAAATTGTGGTACCAGCAGCAGGACTGTCTGCCAGTATCCTGTAAGCTTTTCTTTCCCTAGGGCCCGCACCATATGACATGTTTGGATGATGTTTAAACCTTCCCCTTGCGTATGTTCATCTTGTGTATTCTTATTGTTCTTTTAATTATCTGCACATATATATTAATTCCAGAAGGTACAAACAGGCTCCACTGTCATTTCTCCACCACACTTTATATTATAACATCACTCATGAATGCTAGTTACAAGTTTCCAGGCAGACATGCGGTTGATCTAAATTTGTGGGACAACAACATTCAGATATCTGCTTTCAATTTGTGTGCATGTTTCTCCCTGTTATTTTCTTTTTATGGTAGTATTAATTGTTACCAGAAGTCTGTATGAAATGTCTGAAGAACCAAATGCTGGAATGTAGTGGATCAGAAATGGTTGTTTCGCTTCTTGTTAAGTGAAATGTGTTCAGTTAGTTTATTAACTAACCTGAATATTCACATGAACTGCTAGAGATATCAATTTTGGACATGGAAGAAAAGTTAAGAGTCTTGACCGACTGGCAAATTCAGATGCCCAATGCTGATGCACTCACTTAATTGCTTGGAACTACATATGAATGTGTAATTTTCAGAAGTACAGTCTCTGAGGAACTGTATTTTTTTAATCACTGTGCCCAGATTACTAAGGACGAAACACTGTATTAACAGAAAGAATTAGTGGCTCTATCCACTTGGCTGGATATCAAAATGGAGCTGTTCCATAAATGGCTTGATCCTGTGCATGCTGAAGTCAGTAAGTCTTTCTGCTGAGTTCAGTGGGCATTGGTTTAGGCACTAATTGCTGTATTACAACACCAACGTAATTCCAAGTGCTCGATAGCCAGCACTGCCCAACTCTCTCTGCAGAATCCATGGAGAGTCAGGTCTACATTTAAGTACCTGAGAGGCAAGACTTTTTCATATGTGTTAATCTATGAATGATGTACTAAAATATAAAACAGTGATTAAACAGCAATGCAGCTTAACACACAAGTGTGGACAACTAAGTAAAAGTTGATCTCAAAATCTCTGCTTCCTTGGTGCCACTGCCCCTCCTTTTGTACAGGTTCCAGAAAGGTGCAGGTTATTTTAGGATTTAATTTCAAGCAATTTTAAACAGGTGTGGGTTATCTGAGCTATAGATTATACAGTCTGAAATTCTCACTGCTCTCTGGAACATATGACTAAACTTCCCTTGGAGGCAACTGAAGGAATCCTGATGAAAGCCCAGGGCTGAGAGAGCCACGGATGAGCTGTGGCCAGCATTTCAAGCAGTAGCCTTGAAACATGGGCTTTTCACTAGGGAACTTTGGGCAGATCAGATCAGATGTAGGGAGCCCAACACCAGGACTTCCCACAGTGGCCTTTTGTCATGCTTCATCCTTTTGCCTGTTTGGATTACACACCTGTTCCTTGCCCAGTTTAAGGTGTATTAATTGGACAGGGCTCACAAGAGGATCTCCGCATCAAGATTCATCTTTGCAGCATGCAGTAAGATAGTTACTGTGTCGAGACTGTCTCCCAGGGAACAAAACACAACACGAGACTGAAGTCATCTAATGTTAGACACCTCAATGTAGATAGGAGTCTCTGTTGCCTGTATAGTCACTGCAGAAGGCTTCTAGCTCTAGATCTTAAATCCTGCCTCTTTCCATTGACTGTAAGGGGCCGCTGAAGTATGAAAACCACAAACATTTAACATTAGGTGTTAGAAATATTCCCTACCAAGGACTTTTCATCAACTGCATCACTCCAGAAACACTATCAGTCACTGGCCACTTGGAAATTGTGGCCTAGGAGTCAGTCATATTGCTCTTGCTTGTGACAATGGCTGCCTGGTGNCTGCTGTCCACCAGGTCCCCCAGTGTTGGTTACTTCAGTGCTGGGTGCATGCTTATTCTCTACCACTATAGACAATGAAGGTGAGATGATAATTTTGTCAGCACACCCTCCTGGTCTCATTCAGAATGAATGGGGATGCTAGTGTACCAGGGAACCAATTAACAACTCTGTTTAAGCAGATTCTTTAAAATTTTAGCTTCAGAATGAAAGTAGAATTTACCCTTTTTGTAAGTAAACAGTCTTAAAGTCCATGCCACAGATAAAGAAGAGGTAGAAAGGATTATTCCTGGCGGTGACAGATTCAAAAGCACATCTGTTTCTCTTAGAACAGCGTTTGTCTAGTGAGGCTTTGCTCTGAGTATATTGCAACCTCACATTGCTACGTATCCTCTCATCATACCTATGCACAGAGTCTAAATGCTGCAAATATATGCATCCTGGACAGACCTCAATCACTTTCTCTCTTAAATGACTGACAGCCTGATTGCATACGGGCAACTGTCAGATAAAGCTCTGGTAAGGGGCCATATGTTGCTAGGAGACAGGACCTAATGGCATGGGGAGGTATATGTAGGGGAGGTGATGGAGCGGGGGATCAGGGCAGGGAATATAACAAGAGGAAGATCGTTTTGTTTTTATCTCTGTAACACACCAGTGCGTAAAGGCCTCCTTTGTTTTCACATTCATACGGCAGGAAGCTCCATCTTCTCTGTAAGTGTTGCTGTTCACCATGTTCAAACAGTCGAGGGAAAACTCATGACACCAAAAGATCACAGCCTACGTGTAAGTGGGCAGGCAAATGCAGACTAAGAGAAATTTTTAAAAATTGCTTTTTAATTTTTTTTAATATACACTAAATAATTAGAGGTAGAAATCAAGTTTTGTGCTCAACTTGAAACAAGTAGAAGGTTTTCAGAAGAGCTGAAGGTGGTAGTCTTATGCTTAAAAAGGGAAGATGGCTGCTGCTGCAAACAGTCATATTAATGCTCTGGTTGACAGATGGACTAGCTGACTGAAAAAAAGAAAAGAAAGAAAAAAGGAACTGTGATGGATGCAGTGGCTAATTATCAGTGAGTCAAATGACTCTTGTGATTGAGGTGGAAGAGTATTTGTGAGATGCAGATGTACAGTGATTGTTCTTTAATTATTGTTATTACCATTTTAGAGAAGGGCAACAAAGTCCTGGACAGGAAGTAACACAAGACAAAGAGAGCCATAATACAGAAAAACAGAGGTGAAACAAGGCATTCTAAGAATGAAATATATTGTATTTTTTGAGAGGGGAAGGAGAAGAAGGAAACAGTAATCTCTTCTGGTTATATCTTTAAAAGGACCTTTGCGTTTATGCTCCATTTCTATTAGAAATGTATAGATGAGAATCCTTTAAAAAATAAATGTTCACTGCTCACTGTACCCAAAATTTAGCACACCCATTTGTGGCATTTTTCATTCTAAACAGAAAAAAATCAGAAAAAAAAAAATGCAGACACACGTATTAAAAAAAAACCAGCACGTATGTGTTTTTGACCAGTGAGTTTGCTTCATGGATCTCTTTAGATAGGGATGATGCAATGTTTCTTTAAAAATATAGATAGCAAAACTTAGGAGAGCAAGAAAACTGTATCTGTCTAGATAATAAAACCAGGATCATATTACACGCCATGTGGAAGATAACTGTCTACATTCCAACCTAAGCCTCTGAAAGGAAAAAGACCTTTTATTTTGTAAAAGTATGTTTGATAGAAGCATTGTAAAGCAAACATCAACAGAGGATCTTGTGGCTTGAAAGGAAGAATCATGAATATTAATTCAGGAAATCAACACAAGAGATGTACAGAGCACACTGTTTATTAAAAAAAAAAAAAAAAAAAAAAAAAAAAAGAAGAGGTGATAAGCCACTGAGGTGCCAAAAAGAGACAGAGCAAAGGCAACAATAATGACATGATTCAGGTATGTAAATGAAAACACTGCTGGCAAGAAAGAGTAAAGAGAAGCTGTTAAAAGTAGCCTCTTTTAGTACTTTCTACTAGTACTGTGCCTTTTGCAATGTGCCACTTTAGAAAAGCTGAGATCATAGCAGATCTCTGAATGTAGATCAGGTTTTATCAAAGCCTTTTGCTTTGTCTGTATGTTGAACAGAGAGTTGTATCTTAACAAATGCAGAAATAATGAGGGTTTCAGATTTCCAACGTAAGCACAAAAAGCTACACTCCACTCTAATATTTCAAAGCATTCGAGTTCACAACTGAAATAGCACAGAGGATACTCAAAATTCCAACACGTAGTCGTCAGGATTTCTGAAAGTAAGAAATCTCAGTCACATATCTTTCCTCTTTCCTGTCCAAAGTAAAAGGGAAAAATTCTGCAGAAATTTAAAATTGGCCTGTAAGTATTATGCACACTTCCCTATATAATTTAGGTATGAACTGGCACTTTAAAACAATTTTTAAAAGACCCTCAGACTATATTTAGAGGAAGGTAAATTTATATTTACTTTTCTGCATGGCTGTATATTATATCACTTTACTAGAGGCCAGTACACCTGTTCCAAAGTACGAATTTAGACAGGTTGGCGCTGTATTTCAATAAAAATCCTAACATTGTGTTAGCTCAAATAAGTCGTTCCTGTGGGCTTTTTTCCCCTTTTGTTCATCTTTCTGTGGATGTGGAGTCACAAGTTAAAATAACCATTGAAGTTAAGTATGGACAAATTTAACCTCTTTAGTTTTCATCAAAGCCTGTCTGTTTTGGTAATATTACTTTTCTTTTCATATAACTTTAATAGGTGCAGTTGCTTTGACCATGTCCATTCTTGCCTTTCTCCTGCAGATTGCAAACTTTTATCTCAGTCAAAACAACGAAAAATCATGCTCATCATATTGTCTCCTGTCACACCTTGACCTCTTTACTTCAGAGTCTTGAAGATTGCTTCTTTCACATCGGCTCCAGACTTCTCCCTACAGATCTATTAACTCATCGTTATAGATGTACTGTCCCCCTTCTGTACATTTGCATAATAAGCAGATGAGAAGTTGGTCCACCAGTCAGTTCCTTAAGAAAGATCTTTGTATCCCAAAAAATGGATAAGAACATCTAGCCTGAGCTAAGTAATTTCAGTGTCAAGAGAATATAACAGAAAAATGTGTTTTTTCAAATTTTCTTACAGTCCCTTGAAATCTCTTTTCTCTCATTCTGCCTTGCCTCTTCTGTTTATAATGTTTAACTTCCAACAACTTGCTCTTTCACCAGGAGCTTTTAAACTGGTATGCTTCCTGAAGTTACAGTTTATTTCCACTGGAAAGCTCTCCCCACAGTAATTGTCATTTAGAATATGTAAAAGATCTTTAAATCTACATAAAAGAGCTCTGTATCTATCTATCTATCTATCATCTATCTACCTACCTATCTATCTATCAAACTCTATGTCAGCATAAAAATGCAAACTCTACACCCACAAAAAAACTAAATTGACTGCTCATGGTGACCTAGAAGAGATCTGATCAGTCTGTTCTTTAACCTGTTGTTATTGTTCTCTTTTTGATGTTATTTTGCACCTAGAATCATAAGTGATATGCTCTACTGAATATAGAAATCAAGCACATCTTGCAAAAGCACTGTAATCATGCTGTTACGATTTTTAATTGTTATTTTTCACTGTTTGGAAAATGAACACCATAGTAATTGTTCAATACCTGGTACTGAAAAAAATGAGAGCCGATTCTGGACTATGCTTCAGTAATGCTACATCTATTATTGAAGGTCAGTATTCCTACTGAGCTGTTTTGTGCCTTCTGAGGACATCTAGGAGATATTTAAAGTCCAAGGCAGCTGACCATGAGATGACTCAACCAGGGAACTGATACTGGTAGGCTGGCCAGGATGTGTGGCATACAAACAACAAATTTCTTGCTGGCAGTACTTTGTGTATCTGTCTATTTAGAAGAGGCTTTTGGAGAAGGTACTGCAGTGGCATTCAGGATAAACAAGAGATCCAAAGGTCTTAGAAAGGCATTTTCTTCTAGCTTTTTCTTCTTGAAATTTGCATGATTGTTCCCTGTACAGATTAAATCTTACAATATTATTTTATCAGAAGGTCCATCACTCCATAGCCATGGAGTGGTGCAGCCATGAAGAAAGACACCTAGAAATTCAGAAAAAGCCACATAAAGACTGGGATTGTGTTTGTGAAAATGGGCAAAAGTAGATGCTTAAGATGCTAGGATGTATATCTAGTAAGAAGAAGGAAACGTTCTTACTATTGTTTAAGTAATTGTGTCTTCTCATGTGGAATACTGTGCATGGCTCTAATAACCCATATTAAGAAAATATTAATTTAAGTTGTAATGACTACACATAGCAGGAGCTGAAGTGATTAGGGAAATAGGGATCCTATTTTATAAGCTATACTCACTTGGGGGTACAAGGTTTTTTCCACAGTATTAACAGAAATATCTATATCGGCAAAACTTCCATACAGCAGACTGGGCTTTGAGGAGTGTTGGTTATTAGAATGATCCAAAATGAAACCTATTAGTGGAAGGGAGAAATGGGGAAGAGCTACAAGGGACAAGAGGGAAGAAATATGAGTGTCTTCTATAAACAGACCAAGAGGATGAATGTCAAGGAATTAAATAAATTGTTTAAGATAAAGGAAAATTCTGGTGTTAGAAGATACACATATAAATTACCTCCAAATGAAAGCAAACCATCAAAATGGCTAGTATAACAAAGCACTAGTCTCACTGAGCAATGGGAACTCTTGCAATGTTATATCCTGTGTTTTACATCATACCAAAAAGATGTGGCAACATTTCAAAATGTTCTCATTTTGGTTTTTAAGTAATGCCTTACTCTGGTAAATAATTAAAAAAAGGAAAAAAAAAGGTGTAAACCAGACATTTGCTAGCACTTTGCCTGGCCAAGATATCATTACTTTTCTTTGTCATTCTCTTATTTCTCATTTTAACGATATCCAGCAAAAGTATAAGCTGTGGTTATGGAGTTTGATTAACCACTTAAAACAGACAAAAGAACTTTATTGGGATAATATTTGCTTTTCCATGTGTCGAGTACTCTATAACACAGACATCCAGTTGTCACTCATCATAAATCTACAGATGCACAACTACCATACTGCATGCACACACTTAAAGTTACAGTTATAAATTAAACTTTTATTGGTGCATCTATTTTCCCACCGAGAAAAATAATTACAAAGCAAGTTGAGAACTGCCAGGATATCACTTGAGCATTAACTTGGTAGCTGTATCCCCACTGTGCTGGCACTGTTTTTATTCTTCTTCCTACTCAATAGTCTTGCAGCAACAAAGTCAACAGCTGTGGCCAAAGGCAGTCAAGTCTGGCAGTTGCAGTACCCAGATGACAACCTCTGGTGTATCTCTTTCCAACATCAGCAGCAGCAATGTCTGGATTTATTGACAGCTAAAGGGTTTCTCTCTTGGCTGGGTTTCCTCCCTAACAGCTGTGGAACTGTCGTTATTGCTATCCTGAGGTTTGGCTGTGGTGGGGATAATAGGGTTCCCTTGTCCTG